>CAJNIZ010045484.1:15219-43074 GCA_905231905.1 Symbiodinium pilosum
AGGGTTTAGGGGTGTAGGGTCCAGGCCTAAATTCATCAGGAAGGAAATTAGGAGGAGTTATTATATCAGGATACATGTATACAGGGTTTAGGGTTCAGTGGTACCCACGCTGCAAATTCACATGGAAAAAGAAGGTGGACATTTCAATGGAAGCTGGGGTATCTATTGTGTCATTCTCTCACCCAGTAACTGTCCTTAAAGGGGGCCTTTTTAAGAGGCTATTATAACTCCTATTAGCCCTTGTGGTAACTGTTACTGTAAGGGGGAATGACCCAGGGTATCCCTAAACCCAAAACCCAAAACCGCGTGTAGGGGTGATGCCTTGGTGCAGCCGTAGGCCGATCTTCTGGGATTGCCGTCAACAAGGAAATTCAGAGGCGCTGTACGCATGTAGTTCAGCGAAGGCCTGGAAAAGAACCTTCTACAACCCACGATCTTACCCCTAAGGCTCCAAAGAGCCCAATGCAGGTCATGTTTATAGACATTGGGGCCCAATGTAGGTACTATTATAGACATGGAGCCGGAGGGTTCCTAGCTTTTCAATCAAAAGTCAAAGCGTCAGCCCTATGCTCTAAACTGAAAGGCCTTTGTCCAGCCCAGGTTCAAATCGTTGGATGCGGAGGCTGCGGTTCTCAGTGCCAACCGCGAGTTTTACGACTCTTTTAGGCCAGGGAGGTCATAGGATGGGCTGGTCATTGGGTTTTAATTTCAGGTTGAGAGCATAGTGTTCCGGGTCAGGTGCTTGGGTTGTAAGGTCTGTCTAGCCCTAAGGCTCCATGTAGGTATGATTTTCACGCCCCAAAAGTAGGACAAATTTACTGACTTAGTGCCCCAGGTAGGGCTTAGCCTCTAGGAAGCCTTGGGTGGATTGAGTCTGGCCGCTCCCATTCGCCCTTCAAATCCAATCATGCCCCAGAGTCGCAACTTTCTAGCCCCAAGCGTGAACCCTAAACCCTAAACGGGCTTGAATCTAAATCTTATGTCCCAAAGGTCCACGACCCTGAACTGTTTCATTTTTCGTGGGGTTTGCATAAATGGAGGCTCCAGCACAGACCCCGATATGTACCAGATCGCCCTACATAACCCCTACATAAACTCGATATCCGCTATCGACCATAGCCCCATGCGTACCTCTTGTAAGCAAGGGTCGAATCCTTGTAGTAGTCCCTATCTAACCTCCAAAATAGTCCTTTCCGCTATCTTTTTCATTCCTTCATTCCTAGACCCTAAACCCTAAAACCTCAACGTGGTCCCCATGCAGGGAAGGCAGCGTGCAGCGCATGGTAGGCATCTGGCTCGAAAGCCCTCGGAGCCTGGACCATTCAGAAAGGTTTGGGGTTTGACCCTGAACGTTTAGGGTTTGGGGTTATAAAGGTTTAGATTCTGGCGCTTAAACCCGTAACCCTAAACCCTAAATAGTAGCTTCCATCTTCCCCAATTTTCCTTTCCATCAGTACTTCAAACCCCCATACAACCCTTTGGAATTTTCTCTCTCCGGGCCAACCTCCACCCAGGAATGGGTACCACAAGGGACTATTGTACATATTAAGCCCCTAGTAAACTCGACTTGTAGTGGCTACTACTGTAGGGGGATTGACCTAACCCTCTCTCTAACACGACTTACAATTGCTCATGGGCCGCCAAGCGGAGGTTTTCTTTTTCGTCGTAGGAGACTCCAGTCCACACATGCGCCCGCCCTAAATGCACTCAACATTAAACTCCCCAAAAGACCTTCAACCCTGAACCGGTAACCCTGAAGATGCTCTATAACTAAATCTGAAACTCCACTGTTGGAGTCACCCCCAACCCTAGACCCTGAAGACGTATGAACTATAGTCTAAACTCCTTAAAGGGGGTTATATAGGGGACTACTATAGGGGTTATTAAGGGGGATACTAGGAGTTTAGACTATGGCTCATATGTAGGGATGACTAAGGAGCTGTTGCGTGCACCCGGGCCGGCCTCCGCTGCATGGAGCCTTCTTCCACCAGTTTCAAGTAGGTTTAGGGTTTTGGGGTGGGTTTAGGGTTTTGGGTTTAGGGTTGTTTAAGGGCTTCAGGCAAACAACCTTGTAGAGCTCTATGGAGCTTGAAGCTTGTACGACTTTGTGGCAGGGCTTTTGACAAAGGACATGACTCCGATCGCGGTTTAGACTTCAATGCCTTTTGGCTTCAGGATTTGATGCTGTTGCAGACTCCTGGAAGATGATCCTGACTGGAGGAGGCACGGACATAGGCTATGAAGTCCAAAGGTTTTTGTTGCTCCGGAAGGCTTCTGGTTTAGGCGATTGTTCATGAGTCATTGGGCAATGATTTGCGGTTTGGCGTGGGAGGTTTCAGGCTTTGACGGATCGGGTTCGGGAAAATTGTTCATTGACAGCAGGGTTTCTCACAACCTGACACCGTGGCCATGTCTGCTTACATTGCACCATAGTTTGAAAACCCCGTGTGGATGTGTTTTTACGTAAAGCGACTACGGGCTGCCTTAGCACACGGCTTTCCGCGAAAGGTCGCGATGTGTTCACGCCCTGGTTCTAGTGAAGTAGCAGCGCGAGTGCCCTGAGGGCTTTCAGCCTAGGCAAGTTTTCAAGTTACAAACAGCGCTTCCAAAACTGCGGGGGCTGAATGTGGATACTACCTTGTATACCTTTAAGCTTCGGGACGATAAGTTTAGGATTCAGGGGTTGATGGGTGTGATATATAGTATATATCCCTAAACCCTAAAGCCACGAAGAACATGTCAGGATCCTTGTGGGGATTCATTCATGCCAGGCTTGATCTGGTAATTGCCCAGAATAGGGGGACCTCAGTAGTTATATACCACAAAATACTATAATCCTTATTATAGGGACGTCCAAAATCAAAAGGGTATCCCTAAACCCTAAAGCCTTAAACCCTAAACCCTAAACCATAAAACCCTAGACCCACCCATCTGTCAACATACGGTACAATTCGGAATCCCAGGGATATGTCCTGTGTATTGGGGTCATATATGGGGATTATGGAAACTATATTGGATATAGTCCTGAGGAGTCGGGTCTTTGATTCAGAAGTGTGATTGCGACTTGTAGATCATGTCCAGCTACACAATTTTCACGCAACACTAGGAGTTAGACATGTACCTTCCCCAAATGTACACACACCCACCCAAACAACAACAACAAAAAATGAACCCTGTTAGGCCTTATTCATTCCATATAGTCCTTATTAGCTCCTTAGAGTAAACCCTGGGGGGGTACATTTGGGGGGGTTGTATTGTAACTCCTAACAACGGCTGCAACTCCAAACCCTGAACCTCAGGCGGGATGAATATCGAATGCCTGAAGCCTGCCGTGGCGATGTGCGGCAACACCGGGCGAGTGGTTTGCAACTTGGCGCAGCCATCCACAAGGGGCTTGGGTTTGAGGGTCATTCTTGTGGGTGTCAGTTAGTCGGGCAAATTAAAACGACGACCCCACCCGACCTCACCCCCAAATGGCAGTTTCCGTGGACAATTGTGTCAACCTGGCTTATCTTGAGGTTACGCAAATTTCGTCCAGTGGCCAGTTTGAAAATGCTTCCATCCTTTTATATGCTCCTGCAGAGATCTTTAAGCCTGGATCAACATCCAAAGTCTCAAACACCCGAAGCCCCTAAACTCCAAAGCCTGAAGGTCTAATAAAGCCCAACACCCCCCAAACTGGCCCCACCATAAACCCTGATACCTTCAACAAATTCCTAGGTACCCCAGTAGTACCCCTGTTCCCTTTTCAAAGTTGGGGTCTAAAGCTGGACAGCAGGAAAAAGGGTCCCCTCATTATTAAGGGGTCACTAGGGAACCTATTCCTAAGCCCTAAACCCTTTAGAAGTTTCCATGTTCTTTTCCGTCATCCCTATATAACCCCATATAGCCCTATGTATAACCCCTATACTCCCTGCAGTTTCCATTTTCTTTTCCATTCTCCCTATATATAACCCTAAACCCCAAACCCTAAACCCTAAAACCTCTACAATAGTTTCCATCTTCTTTTCCATTCCTAAAAGCGCCAACCCAGGTTATGAGCGCGTGGAAGGTGGCATGGTTCTACTGGCCGTCAACCTCTTTGAGCGCACGCCGTGCTTCTGGCAGCCAAGACCATGCGGTTTAGGGTTTAGGGGTTCAGGGTTTAGGGTTCAGGGTTTTAGGGTTGAGGGGTTTAGGGGGCCAGGGGTCTGGGGGTTTATAGGGGCAGCAAAATAGGCTTATATGGGGATAGTGGAAAAGAAAATGGAAACTACAGGCATGATAGAGGTTGTATGGGGCTATATGGGGTTACATAGGGATAATGGAAAAGAAAATGGAAACTACGACATACCGGAGGATTACTATATAGGAGTATAATATGGGGGTATATAGGGCAAAAAAGATGGAGAGTGCATTGAAACTTTAAGATCTGGATCTCACTTCTAAGAGTTTCTCGAAGTCACGCAGTCCTGCAACATCAATCCTGAAATCGCGAAACCGATGCGTTTCAGACATGTAGTGCGTTTTCATTTGCACGCGGGACGCAGCAATGCATCATTGGAAAAAATGGCCCTTGGGACCCTCAACACTAGAAGGCGCCACCCCTTCCTCCCATACGGTCTACATGGAAAAACTGCATATACCCTTGCAAACTCAGGACTGGTTGGAAGATGTCCTTCCACCATGCAGCCCCCATCAGTCCCGCTGCTATGGGCTGACGGCCCTCATGCTTTGGGGACAAAAAGAGCTACTGGTAGGAACTAGGCCCGAAGGAGTAGAGGCTAACCCTAAACCCTACATATAGCCTATAGAGAATAAGCGTGCAGCAGCTTTGAATTGTGGAACGCCCGCCTGAACCTTTGCTTGTGGGCGTTGAACATCCTTCGGAGCTGCTACGGACCCCAACCCCCCTACACCCTAAACCCGAACTCCTAATCCCTAAATACAGTTGTTGGGACAGTTGTTGTTTGTGCTCTTAAAGCTCCACAAGTAGGGTCTTATATGCCTGTTGAGCCAATTGCTGACAGTGTTATGGGTTATACTTGCTGATTAGTGGGCATAATCCTCGACACACATATATTAGGAATCCCTGGCAGTAGTCCTGACTTCATAAGAGATATTGTCAACACTACTGTATGCAGGTTAGCCAGCACTGAATAGCTGGAATATGCTTCTGTCCTTCAAAAGAGCATAGAGACGCCTCAAAAAACGATCTACACTTGAACGCTGGCATCAGTTGTGCACGATTCAAGTGAGGTAAAATCATGAGTAAAGCCATGCCCCATTTTCACACAGCCAGGGAAAACCAACAGCTGCAATAGACCCCTGTGACCACCTACGGCACTGAATTACCTGCAGAGCTTGGGTGGAGGCGCACATGGGCATTTGTCAAGCGATCTCTACAGAATTCATGTTTTTTGGGGGTCCCTACGAACCCCCTGTTTTGGAAAACTTCCATATGTATACCCTCATCCCAATACCCTTTATATACACACTGCCCTAAGGTCTAGCTTTACCTCCCTGGCGGTGGTCAACCACCCACTCTGGGGTGCTCGCCACAGACATGCGCTTCAGGGGGGTTTCGTCTAGGGCTTGGGGTTCCCTTTGGTCAGAGGTTGGTGGGGTCCATGGATTATCCAAGCTTCTCTCTAGCCTGCCCCTGAACCCCAGGTAACCTTATTAGGTGCGGTCGGTTTACTCCTTGGGACGTATCTTGGACCGAAGACCCTTAACCCCTTGGGATTTCCTTATAACTCCTATTATAGGTACCTACGGGTTAACCCGTTGTTGGGGTCCTAAGTGCCACGTAGTTTAATAATGTCTGAGGGATTGCATGTTGAGCTCGGGTGAGTAGTTGGTCGGGAAAAATCACTACCTGGACCCCAGAAGTATGTAACATAATGGCCTTTAGGGCTGTTATTATGGGTTTGGGGCTATTATTTTATATACTTTTGGGGTTTAGGTAGTGCTTTCAAGAGACTTTGACAAAGCCCGGAGTAAGCCTAAGGGCCTATATGTTCAGGAACCTCTTCTCCGTCTATTTTGGAGTTTAGAAAGGGTATATAGGGGTTATATAGGGGGAGTGGAAAAGAAAATGGAAGCTACTATTTCGGGTTTAGGGCTTGAACCCCTATACACCGCTGTGCTCGCCAAGTCTCCACTTAGCTTCTTTCATCCATTTAGTTCTCCAGTACCCGAAACGGTAGTTTCCTTACAAAGGGGACCTCAGTCTAGACCGCAAAATGCTATACTGCTTCTTCTACGGTATCCCTAACTTATCTACAGCCTGAACTCTAAACCCTCTACATCCCCATAGAACAACTATAAGTTGATTTAAAGATACGCCTGATTGGTATCCATAATTTAGGGAAACCTTAATCCCTAAACCCTAAATACCCCTATACAACCCCTAAAAGGCCCTTTCAAGGTATAGTCTCTCTTGAGTAGATAGAATATGGTGTATATGGGGTTCTCATTATACTACACCAAAAGCCATATTCTATCTACTTAAGGGGGACTATACCCTAAATCCTAAACCCTAAATCCTAAACCCTACTTAAGGGGGACTAATAGGGTTTAGGGGGACTATACGCTTAATTGGTACCCTAAACCCTAAACCTTAAACCCTAAACCCTAAACCCTAAACCCTAGACCCTAAACCCTAAACCCTAAACCCCTAAACCCTAAACGCCAAACCCCTAAACCCCTAATTCAGGGAAACCTCCAAGGGATGTTCGGCAGCTGCCGAGGTCAACTCCGCTCGCGCGGGGTGCGCCGCCCAGATTCCTTTGGGTTTAGGGTTGAGGGTTTAGGGTTTAGGGATTAGAGTTTAGGATTTAGGGTTGAGGGTTTAGGGTTTGGGGTTTAGGGTTTAAGTCCTTTAAAGGGGTTATGGGGGTTATATAGGGTATCATGTAGGGTTTAGGGTATATAGGGTTTTAGGGTATGGAGTTTGGGGTTTTAGGGTTTAGGGTCTAATCGGTTGGGGGTTGAGGGTTTTGGGCTTTTTGGGTTTGATAAGGGTTTAGGGTTAAGGGTTTGTGGTTTAGGGTTTTCTTTATACGAATTTTCTGTAGGGCGCCAAAGGGGGGATATAAAGGGCTAAAGCTTTTTCTCAGGAACCTGCATATTGTAGAGTTTGAGGCCCTGGGATTTCAGGGCCTGTGCGCCCCAGCCTGGTTTTAGACAGGTAGACCTTAAAACATGTGGAGCTTGATGCTGCAACATCACCCAAAAACTCCTATCTGAACCTTGAACCTTTCAGGTCCTTAGATGAATGAGTATGTAGCCCCAAAAAAGAAAACGTATTCCTATAACCTTCATGTCATTGTGAATTTGACTGTTGCATTATTAGGGATGATTTGCACTAAAACCTTGTAAACATTTGTATATAGCCTGCTACATACCACAGAAACCCTTTAAAGGGCGCATTCCATGAAGCTCTACAAGGGAAGATAATCGCCTCCCCCCATTATTAACACCCCCACCACCCTAATAATCGATATTCCCATTGTGGTATTCTATAATATGGTGGGAAGATTGAATATTAGGGGTTGTTTTCATATTTGGGGGAGGAGATTGATCACCCAAAGTCTTAAACCCTATAAGCCCTAAACCCAAAGCCCCCCAAACTGCCAACTGTTTTTTTTCTCAGTCCTTCCGCGCACTCGTTTCGGCTATTCCCGCTTTGCCGGCCGCTCGCCCCGCAACTGTGGGGCTACAGTTTTCAATAGGGTTATATGGGGATAATGGAAAAGAGAATGGAAACTACGACATACATATATATATATTGTAATAGGGTATATATTGGGATTATATAGGCATCCCTTTAGGGCTAAGGGTGTGGTAGAAAGGTTTTCAGGATTTCAATGTTTGAGGTTTTGGGTGGGGGCCTCGGGATAACTCAGATTTTAGACATGGGCGAGTGCCCTCTTCAGGTTGTTGTCGTGCAGACCTTAAGCCAGTCCCGCCCCTTAAGCAGCCTAAAGTTGGTGCTTGCAGACTTGACAGCTGTAGCTAATCATTGCCTAAACCCAAAGTAATTCGAATAATGGCCTCTTAGGCTATTCTTATGGTCTTTGGGCTAGTATTTTACCTCTGTTTGGGGTCCAGGTAGGGGTCGTCGGAAGAAGCCTCGTTCTTCTTCTGAGCGCAAGCAGACTATTGGGTTCAAGGTTCAGGGTCGGGTTGTGGCTATTGCCAACAGGCCTTGCGCTGTGTTCCCTGGTATTGTTTTACGGGACTTCTTGTCCTCTCCATGTGGCACATCGGGGTGTTGCCCTTGCCTTGAGCATGTGTTTTGTGCACACCGGGCTGGGACTGATGGAAGGTGGCCATACAAAATTCAAGGCCCATCAAAATCATTGAAACGCCAGACAGAACCGGTGCTTCAGCACTCATGATGCTGAAGCCACGGCACACGACATCAACATGCTCCGAATGTTTCGTCTCCAGTTCAGATGAGCTTGTGAAAGGTACCCACATACACCGACAGAACGCATGGCGCAGCAGTTTCTGTCAAAAACCACAGCGCAATCAACACCTTTAAACAACTCCATGGCCTTAGTTCGAGGTCTACACACCAAAACCCTTGAACCTTGAAACCTAGCGGCCCTGAAGCCTAGGCCCTGACTATCATGGGGGGCCCTTGACCTTGGGTTGCTCATACGAGCTATATAGGTTTAGGGTTTAGGGGTTAGATCGGGATGATGGAAAATACAATGGAAGCTACTATTTAGGGGTTGCTCATATGAGCCATATATAGCCCCAGTATTGGAGAATCAAATGGAAAAGAAAATGGAAAATGAAATGGAAACCTTAGGTCCCTTTAAAGGGGTATATAGGGTATAGGGATATTACCCCCAATAATGGAGAATCAAATGGAAAAGAACAGGGAAATGGCATGGAAACTGGGACTATGTAAGGGCTTAATTGTAGGGCTTAGATTAGATACTTTCATTACAGGGTTTAGGGTTCAGGATTTAGGGTTAAGTTCTAAACCCTAAACCCCAAATCCCATCTAGGCTCCCATCATACCCTCTCAAGGGCTAGGAATCCATGTTGCGAGCCCATAATTCCAATCTTGGGTTCTCACAGTAGTGGCACTCTCCATTTGGGGGGTTCCCTCCAAAAAAGGTTTCGATTTTGGGGATGCCTGTAATAAGAAGTGGGACGGTAGCATTTGGGGGTCTATATTGGAGTCCCCCTGTGTAGGGAAACTACCATGTATCCCTCTATTATCTCAATACCCGTTTTGTTATGTTCCTGTCAGTTTGATTCTCAAGCACCGGAGCAAGAGTAACACATTGCACAAATTCGTGGAGTCCCATCCAAACCGCAACAGCTTATAACTTAGTTGGCTGCACACCATGAATCCCTTTTACAGGGGCCCCTAATACGGACCCTAAATCCCAACATGACCCCTTTGGCGGACCTTACATCCCTAGGTAGTCCACCACCCTGTTATAGTGGCATACTAGGAATACAAGAGGACCCTAGTGTAGATAGCCACCATTATCCCTCATAGCTACTGTTAGGGTCCACCTGATAAGCTATGTGTATATGGGGTTTCCCAAAATCATATTGGGGTACCTTCTACCCTAGGCCCTGAATCCTAAACCCTACCCCACCTTATATAGATATGTTTATATATTTATGTATCCCACCTTTTATATATGTATATGTATATACACCCTACACCACCTTATGTATACATATACATATATATAAACAATATCCCAAATGGAACAAGGCTGGGGCCCCGCCCCGGCGGCGGCTGTGGACATGGCCTCAGCAGGGACTTTGCAGCAGGGTTGACCTTTCCAAGAGTTTGATGCACCTTGGATTCAGGGTTCAGGGTTTAGGGTTTAGGGGGTTTAGGGTTTAGGGTTTAGGTTCTAGGGCCCAAGAAAATGGAACCAACAAATGCACTACACAGACTACCGACCAATCAAAGGCTATGCTGAGTTCCACATGAGTTTGCTGGCACTGTAGGAGTGTGAGCTTTCGTCAGAGTTCAGAGTTTTAGGAGCATGCCTGTGACTTTAGTGAACTCATATTCCCCCTTGCGTAGATAGAACACGGAATTCCCCCTTTTTTCATAATAAGATCCCCACATACTCCATGTTCTTTCTATCTATTTCAGGGGGTTATAGTTATAGGGTTTGAGAACTTAGGGTTGGGGGATGATGGGGTTTGGTCTTTGGGGACTGACCCTCTTAGGATTCTAGGGATTCGGGTTTGGTGTTTAGAGGGATGCGATTTTTTTCATTTGCTAGAGTTCGTAAGGCTTGCGCATCAAAATTGCCGGATTACTGTGTCCCAGTATGGGCCCCTACCTTGGGATCCTTGATTTTCTCCGTGTATAGCCTACCAAGCAACAGCAGGATCCTTGCTCCAATAAAGACCCTGGAGAGTGGTAGGGCGCCCAGGGTGCTTAGATGTGGTGTTTGAAGGCAAACGCCACCCTCCATGTCCCCAGTACAACGGGTTTAAGGTTTGGGGCTTACCCAGACTGACCAAGGTACCTACAAAATGGGCTTTGTACCCTAAACCCCTAAACCCTGAACCCTAAACCCTAAACAATAAGCCTCTAAACTTTGTAGCTACAATAATTTGCTCAGGAAAAAGCTCCTACTTGGGGCAATGGAACTTCGTGGACAAGGCAACGGCAGCCATTCTGAAAACACCCACAACCCTGGGATCCGAAATTGCCCCTTCCCCAAAAGAAGGTGAACAAGTTTAGGGTTTAGGGCTTAGGGCCAAAACCCTAAGCCCTAAATCCTTTCAGCTTAGGCCTTATGGCTTGGGTTATAGGGTTATGTGAGGGTTATAGCGGTTTAGGGTTTAAGGTCCCCGAACCCTAAGCCCTATTCATTCAGGCTTTGGGCGTGAAAGTTTTAGAAGCCACTCTAGGTCGGGGTGTCTGGGCCTTGAAAGTTGTGGTTTTTACCTTCAGAGAGCTGAAGCTATTGCTTTTTGAGGTCACTCTTTGCGGCTACCTCAAACCCTGGACTCTGGACCAAACAAACCCAAAACCCTCAAGGGTGTAGGGTTTGGGGGCTCAACCCTAAATCCGAAACCCTACACACAAAATCTATGCCGCGCAAAATACTGGTTAAGCTCAGTTCCCATTTCAGGGTCCATTTAGCGTGAGTTTCTTGCGGCAGGCAAATTACCCTTGTAATGCCCCAGATAGCCCCTATGTATTCTCCATACACCCTTCTGAAGTCGGCCGATTACCCTTAACCCTGTAAACCCTAAATCCTAATCTCTTTGAACCCTAAACTTATTGGAGTAACATCTCGCGCTTTAGTGTTTAGGGGTACTTAGTTCTTCATATCTCTAAGAATGCTTTATTCGTCCCCGACATAACAGATTCAAAGCGACCTTATGAGCCCTAAAACACCTCAGACTTGTTGTACCTTCTTGCCTTAGATCCTGAGCCCTGGAACCTAGACACCAGGCATTCATTTAAGCCCTTAAATTTCCCAAGCGTTCCAATTACCAAACCCTAAACCCTTAGCCCGGTAGCCTACAGTACTATTCAGGTAACTGGTAGCTCTAGGGGTTGAGCATCATATCCTAGACCCTAGGCCAAAAAAAACTAAGCCTAATCCTAACACCCTAATCGTAAACCCTAAGCCTTAGTCCAAATCCCGAACCCTAAACTCTAGACCCCTAAACCCTAACCTCTAAACCCTAAATCCCTAAACCCTAAACCCCTAAACTCTCAACCCTAAATCCCTAAACCCTAAATCCCTAAACCCAGAAACCCTAATCCCAAACCCCTTGGGACCTTCTTGCGGCAGGCTTGAAATACGAGCAGCTCTGCGAGCTCCCAAGCCAGGCGTCTCTTGTGGATTTAGGGTTTAGGGATTAAGGGGGCTTAGGGTTTAGGGATTTAGGGTTTAGGGTTTAGGGATTTAGGGTTTAGGGTTTAGCGATTTAGTATTTAGGGTTCAGGGTTGAGAGTTTAGGGTTTAGGGATTTGGGGATTTAGGGTCTAGGGATTTAGGGTCTGGGGTTTAGGGATTTAGGGTTCTAGGGTTCTAGGGTTAAGGGATTAAGTATTTAGAGTGCAGGGTTTAGGGTTTAGAGTTCAGGGTTGAGGGTTTAAGGAATTTAGGGTCTGGGGTTTAGGGATTTAGGGTTCTAGGGTTTAGGGATTTAGTATTTAGGGTTCAGGGCTTAGGGTTAAGAGTTCAGGGTTGAGGGTTAAGGGATTAGGGATTTAGGGTCTAGGGTTGAGGGTTCAGGGATTTAGGGTCTAGGGTTTGGGGATTTAGGGTCTAGGGTTTAGGCTTTAGGGCTTAGAGTTCAGGGTTTAGGGTTTCGGGTTTAGGGTGAGCTACTGTCAAAAGGAACCCTTAACAGTGATAATGGAGAGTCACGTGGAAAAGACAATGGAAAATAAATGGACACTAGGGATATATAGGGTGTAGGGTTGGGTGTTTAGGGTTGAGCTTCTGTCAATAGAAGCCTTGCGAAGGACCCGAACAACGTGGACGTAGGGGTCCCTTTTGTAGTTTAGTATAGTATATAACCCCTATGTCAGTATGTAATCCACAAGCATGTCTAAGCCCGGAAAGACAGGCCTAGAGGGTTCAGGGTTTAGGGTTGGGTATTGGGGCTTAGGCTTTCGGGGTACAGGGTACATTCCTCGAAAAAAACCCTCAGATAGGACATACTGCCAAGGAGGAACGCTGGCATTGCACTCTGGGACTCCGAAAAGGGGGTCTCTGATTCTTGGAAACCTCAGGTTTAGGGTTTAGGGTTGAGGGTTTAGGGTCTCTGATTCTTGGAAACCTCATTTTCAGTTTTGGGTTTGACCCCTGTACTCGCGGCTGGGGTGTCAGCATGATAGATACTGTGGGAGTTCATCAGATTGCCGTAGTTTCCCAAAATAGGGGACCTCAATATGGACCCCAAAATACTACAGTCCTTGTTATAGGGCCCCCAAAATTTTTGGGAAACCCTGAACCCTAAACCTTATAAACCCATATAAGCCCTTATAAGCCCCTATAAAATCGTATATAACCTTATAAGCCCCCATAAAGCCGCGATAGAACCCTATAAACGCCTATAAAACCCTGTAAAAACATTATGTAACCTTATAAATCCCCCAAAAAGGTATCCCTAATTCTGGGGAAGCCCTAAACCCTAAACCCTAAAAACCCCTAATTCTGGGGAAAGCCTCACATCACCCCATGGGTCCCCAACGAGCCCCGGTTTGTAAGGGCTTCATGGGGTTGAGGGTTTTAGGGTTTTAGGGTTTAGGGCTCTGGAGTTCTAGGGTTTAGGGTTTAGGGTTTTAGGGTTTAGGGTTTTAGGGTTTAGGGTTCTAGGGTTCTAGGGCTTTGGGTTCTAGAGTTCTAGGGTTTAGGGTTTAGGGTTTAGGTTATGTGTATACTGACACAAACTTAAGAGGACCCATACTTGAGACGGACATTTTCAACTTGAAGCCAGGGGCCCAGCGTTTTGAGCGGAACCGTACCCTCAGTCCTAAAGCCTAAACCCTAAAACCCTTATCCGTATCTACATGTTTTTCCTGGAGCTGCTTGCCCATGCACCCTGACGGCAGGCAGACGCTGAAATCCAGCGAGATGTCGTGACCTCACCCTTTAGGGTTTCGCGATCAGGGCTGAGTTGTCTTTTCCAATATAAGGTTATACAGGGAGAAGGGAGTAGGGGTAAGGGTTTAGGGTTTAGGGGAACATTGGGATAAGATTGGGATTATATAGGGTTCTACAGGGATACTGGAAAAGAGCATGCAAAAGACTATTGAGAAAGCCTAAACCCTAAACCCTAAGGGTTTAGGGATTAGAGGCTGGGGATGTTTGGGTCTAGGGAGTGAGGTTCAAGGTCGTCAGAGATGAAAATCTGCGCAGTAGGGGTTAGGTTTCTGGGCAACACGTTTATGGTATAGGGGAGAAGGGAGGGCGAGACAAGTTCTTTCTGTTTTGAATTTAGGCCTAGGCCGCAAGAGGATTCATTGACACTAGGTTGCGTTGTCATGGGTGGATGCAGTAAATCTTTGACATCTCGCAGCCGCAACATGCAAGCAATACCCAAAATGCGGTATTCCAAAAGATGTAGAGTATATAAGGTGGTGTGGCGTCTTCTTTTAAAAAGCGCGACTCAGGTCGGGCGAACATTTCCAGAGAGTGCGGAACCCATACAGTTCTGTTTCGCAGATTGATGGTTCCTTGTTCATGTTTCCATGTGTAGCAGGAACGGCAAATAAGATCCAAAACCCATTCCATAACTTACTGGTGCTTAAACTTCAAAGTGCTCAGTAGGGAATTCGGGAAGATAACACCTATATAATTCTTATATGATGTATTCCCTCAACCCTAAGTCCCTACATACCTACATAATGTATTCCATAATTCCCTACCAGCCTCCAGCATGTATATTCAGACCTTCGGATTGCAAGAACTGCGGCTGTAAGCGGGAGAACCCTAAACCCTGAGCGCCTACAAACATATTGACATGTATGCACTTCACAATACTTTACTACAACTATCCTAGATAAACCCTAGACCCCTAAACCCTATGTTGCCGGATGGATGCTCTACAAACCAGGCCCCTCCTGGTACCCTTAATTGGGGTTAGGGTTTGGGGTTTAGGGTTTACATACCAGGACCCTCCTAGTACACTTCGTTGGGGATATATGGCCTCAATAATAAGAATGGGTTTTTAGGGTTTAGGATTTAGGGGGTTGTTGTTTAGGGGCCTCTAAGAATGGGTATATACTTAGGCCCGCATACAGGGTAGGAGGAGGGTCTAGGAAGACAAGCGCCTATACGACAATCCCCGTCCCTCCGCCTCCGCCCTCAACTTCACACGGAGTTGCCTCAGGATACAATCACAAGGCTCGACATCCACGGATGGGTTTCAGTACACAACGGTAAGGTGTGGAGCAAAACCCTGAACCCTAAACCTCAACCGCGTGAAGCCTGTTTGTCTACCCTGTACCCTGCACCTCAAACCCCGTTTCATATGCCAGCATAAATGTCCTTGCGTAACGCAGTACCCGGTTGACGCATTTATGAAGGTATGTAGAACCGTATACTACATTCAAAGTAGTGGGCACGTATATACACCTATGTTTATACATGTGCTCGTATATGTACTTATACATTCATACATTCGTACATATACATATGTGTATATATATATAGATAGATACATATATATATATATATCACTATATATACCCCTGCGTAACCCCTATCGCGGTCCAGGGTATAAGGTTAGTATACAACAGTTGGCATTTCTTGTAGATTGGGCATAGGGATCAGAATTCTCTCAGAAGCTCCTCCTAGAATCAATGCCGGCATTGACATATGGTTGAGGGGTTTATAGGTTATAAGGGTTGTACATGGTTTAGGCTTCATAGGGGTTATATAGGGCTTAGGGTTATGGGGGTCATATAGGTTTAGGGTTTATGGGGTTATACAGGGGCATCTCTCTCTCTCTCTCTCGCTCTCTCTCGCTCCCTCTATATGTATATGTACATAAATGCATATCTAAATATATATATATATATTTGTATCTCTAGATGTGCAGGGCGCCGCTTCTTGTAAGCAACTGGTTAATTTTCTAACGAGCTGCCAAGCAGCGTCCTTGCGCCTGCCCGATAACAAAGCTACTCAGCCTGCCCCTTAGATCAAATTTCCAAAGCTGCCAAGGGTTTGATGAAGCCAGTCAGCAGGCCTTTGCAACTGGTGTCATAAAAGCCCAGTGATATAGGGTTGAGTGTATCTACCCTCTTGCAAGGCAGATTTGTCGGGGGCGTCGCAGGAATGTGAATCCCCGCTGGCATGTTTATGAAGGTTGATGAACTATACAACCCACTATACTAAAATGTTATAATCCACTATATCATACTATAATTATACATTTTTGCGAGACCCATTTTGGAGACACGCCCATGCAGGGATCATACCCAAAGGGTCCGTAGGGCCCAAGGGGGTTTCCCATATACCTACTTTGGTGCCCAAGTATACTAGATTATGGCTACATGGACCCTTTAGGATAAACACTTGCTAGTGCGGAACATGCTGGGATCTGGGGGGTTCGGCTATGACATGAGTTGTATCTTGTTTGGGGTTACTATGGTACCCAATACAGTGTAAGATTATGTCATATAATATTACCTGATTCAACCACCAAAAAGCACCACTCACATGATGTTTCTGGACATCTGGAGGCTCCGTGTCCAAGACAAATACTGTGCTCCATACAACGTTTTTCTAAAAGGAGAGAGTCTTTTGGGGGCCCGTTCAGGGGCGAAATCTATCCACCACAAGAAGCCAGAACAGAGCCCTTGTTGCCTTCAATGTTTATTAAAAGATGCCCCCCCTGGCTGTTCAAACGCTTGTTATCCGGATAGGGGATTGTACCCTGCAGTCCTCGTGCAATCCTGAAAACATAATTATACTCCTGGTAGGGTTTAGGGTTTAGGGGTTTAGGGTAATGTCTCAAGACTTAAATCGGGGCAGCGGAAGGAATGCTTATCGAGTTGGTAAGCAGTTGCGGCACAGGCGCTTTTCCGCGTGCTGAGAGCAGTGTCCCATCGTCGGGGCGCCCAGACAAGCACTTATCTGGAAAAACAATTTTGTGCAGTAGTGGAATACGGTTAGAGCCTGGCCGTATTGCTTACCATATAGGTTAGACACTTGATATGCTTAATATATTCAAATCAACAGCACTTCCAGTTTCGTTTTCAGAGCGGGTACATGTGCAGCGCGGTGGAAGTTTTGCGCAAGAAATTTCAGGCCTACATCATCCTTATGGAGGGATACCGCTGATCCTTTTGTTCTCCGTACATTCTGCAATCCTTCAACCCTACACCCCAAACCGCACGAAGTTTTCATTTATGGCCGATTTCTCAATGGGCCTCCCATTCTTGGCAACCCCTTATCCCTTAATCTTAAGCCCTGAACTCTAAATCCTGAACCTTTAGCCATGTGCTGAGGAGTGGAGGATATTGGCTACTGCCAAGGAATGAACTTCATCGCAGGCCCCCGGCCCGAATTTCAGTGAATTTCGCAAAAATAGGGGTCGCTCTCAAGGGGATATAGGGGTTACATAGGGGTGATATATGGGTTATATAGGTTTTAGGGTTCAGGGTTGTTGCTGAGATATTGTCTTTTAAGTGACTTACATATAGCTCCCCCATGTTGCTTTGGGCTCACATTACAACACGGGTCTCAAGACATATTTGCTCCAGAGGGCGCCCACATGTGAGCTTGTAAGTCTTGTCCGCATGCTACACACCCTTCAGTGAATGGCAGTCTGTTCCGTGTTGCAAATGTACTCAATGGTGTGCTTGCAGCACTTACGACTTGAGGCTCATGCTGGCCTATTCTTGTGTTGAGATCAGCATGCTGATGTCGATTGAGACCTATTTGCAATAGGTACATTGCGAAACTGGTGAGTCCTTGTGCTGCCATACAGGGCCCCCGCAACGTGCCGGCTGGTGTTGGAGAATTCCATCTTGACGGCCGTCTGCGCAACTGCCAGGCGTCATGCTGTGCGTGTTCCGGTCCGGCAGAAACAAGGACGCGTGCTCAGAAAAGCAGTTGCGAGTGCTGGGCCGCAAAAGGTTCAAAGATTTAGACCTTAGAAACTTGGAGTTCCTGTGGGGTATCTAGCTCACATGGGTGATTCCCACATGTAAGTTTCCTGGATGCCACAGAATGTTTGAGTCCTACATACACGGATCACCCCCTCAAAGACCGAGTGTTTTTGATTGAAAAATCGAAGAACACAAGCCCGAAAGCCTAAACCGTTTCAGGTTTTCTGTTGGGCTCAGGGCGTGGCAGCGTCTGCGATTGGGGTGCCCCCATGAGCGGGCAAAAAAGCGAGCCCTAACCCCTAAAACCTTAACCATGGAATCTAGTGTAGACCCCTGAGTAATAAACCCCCTTGTTATTTTGGACTATAATATGGATCCTAATGTTGAGCCCCTTAAAAGGAGGGGGGTCATCAATCACGGGTCTACATTATTCCCTATTCATGCCATGCCCCAAAGTTTTCGTCTTCTACATGTAGGGCTTATGAAGCAGGAAGAGGGATTTTCGCAAGTGAAGGAGGCTCCCCGGCTATGGGTTTAGGGTTCAGGGTTTTTGAAGATCACAGCATGTCTTGACTGTGCAGGGAGGTGGCGAGTGGTAATGGAAGATACAACGAGAGCAAGCTCTACCGCAACCTTTAGATCCCCCTTGTAACACACATATAGACCAACTTGTGACAAATGAACTCCCATTCCTGCGTAAAGACTTCTATGCTCCCTACGAACCCCTACATTCCCTGAGAAGCGCAGCCTAGTTTTGAACAAGTCTTTGAGTGATGGTACGGGACCTAGCCCCAACCCTAAACCATATCTTTGGAAGCTTAAGGGTCCTAGACCCCAAGCCCAGAAAACCCCAAGCGCTCAACCCTAAAACTCTAAACCCCCAAACCCTAAGCCCTAAACCCTAAGCCCTAAAACCTAAGCCTTACACCCTCAGCCCTACACCCTCAACCCTGAGCCCTAAACCCAAAACCCAAAACTGGCTTGGGGTTTTTGGGCCCCCCGAAAAGCTCTAAACCCTACCCTGGAACTCCGACCTCACTGCTTCGAAAGCAATCCCTGTCCTGTTTCACCCGGTACCTAGACCTCCGTATTGAGGGTTTAGGGTTTTAGGAGTTTAGGATTGAAATTTACGGTTTAGGGTACCTAACTTTGCATATAGAAGGTACTAGACATAAAGCTAGGTATCCTAAAAGTACAGAGGTCTAGGTAGCGCAACCTCTATAATTCTCTATATGTATTTCGGGAGTTCCCAATATTAGGGGTACTTTTTGGGAAGGGCCTATAATGACTTGGGGTCTATATTAGTGCCCCTGTATTTATGGCAGCTACCACCTAGGGTCCTACTGGGTATGCCTGGGGTAAGCTATTGTCAATATTTGGTTTGCCCCGGGAAGTTTAGTTCCCAATATACTCCCTGATAGGGGCCAATGTCCATTAACTACAGGATCTGCCTTTGGGTGAACCCCCCACCCAGTAATTGTGACTACGAGGCAGGATTGTGGTGATTATGTCAGTTATATCAGGGTCCTCTTATATTCTCATTATATCATCATTACAGGGTGGAGGGTCCACTTAACTTATACTCTGCCCAGCGTAGACCTTAGACCCAGAGTTTAGGGTTTGGGGTCTGAACTCCTTAAAGTAAACGCCCCATGTATGACCTTGATACAGCAGCTCCGGAAGATTTGAGGCCGCGGAGCCCATTGCATATCACTGCGCAATGGCCTCACAGCTCTGTCAGTGTTGGATATGGGGAGGGGTACTTTTTCAGGGGTTATTGGTATACAGGTGTTTTATAGGGTTTAGGGATTAGGGTTTAGGGCTTCCCAAAATTTGGGGGTGCCATTATGGGTGTCTCCATCACATGGATTGTAGTATTTTAGGGTTTATTTTGGGTTTCCGTTATTTATGGAAACTACCATATGAGCTATAGTCTAAACTCCTAGTATCCCCCTTAATAAGCCCTATAGTAGTCCCCTATATAATCCCCTACACCCTAAACCCTAAACCCCCTATATAACCCCCTTTAAGGAGTTTAGACTGTAGCTCATATATCTTTTGATGGGAGCCCAGCTTTGGGGCTTAGGGTTTAGGGTTTTAGGGTTTAGGGTTTAGGGCTTAGGGCTTAGGGCTTAGGGTTTAGGGTTTAGGGTTCGGAGGGACATGCCTGAGCGTCTTTGCGGCGGAATGTCAATGTATGTCCAGTAGATCCCTGTAAGTTTTCAAGATTTGCAGACAACCCGTTTTTTTGTTTTACGACTCTCTATATCTACGTAAGGGGGACTATAAACCCTAAACCCCCAACCCCAAACCCTAAACCCCATATTCTATCTACTTAAGGGGGACTATAACGTTACACATTCGTGCCAAAACCTTCTTCCGTACCAGCCTGTACGACTTGCAGTCCTGCTTGCAGCCCGTACAGAGAATGGCTGGAGCCAGGGATGATGTCCCCTAAACTGGGTTATATACTGTAGTGTCCTTAGGAATTGTTTGTAGTTTCTGTTAGAGTATAGCCCTAAGGAAAGCAAAAAATACATTTTTGTAATAGGTCGAAGGAGACTACAGCATAGGAATACATAGGGTTTAGGGTCTTTTTGCTGAGTAGGAACCTACTGGCGCTTGAGAAGGACTCCGGGAATAGATCCCACTAACTGTTCCTGGGCTTTGAGTATTTTTTGTTGAATGCATATAAGGTTCCGTACGAATATTGGTGTCAAAATGTGGGGACCTTAACTTGAAATTCCGCGTGCGCACATGTATATAGATGTGTTTATTGAGCTACACCCATATCATAGTACGCATAGTTATTCGCCCACTGCCCCTTCAAGCACCAATGCGAAACAAGTTTCATTCTCCAAAGGTGTTGTCCATGCTTCTCCGCCATGGGATGAACCAGTGCGCGGTTCGGGCAATAAGAGTTTGCTTTCAAAAATGAGGTGGGGTTAGGCCTCAGGATTTCTCCAGAACTAGGTGGTGTCCCAGTACTATCCTTATTTCCTATATATTTCCGGGTCTCCTTATGAAAGCTGAAGATTAGGAACTGGGTATCCTTATTATTAAGGGGTTACTGGGGAACATTGAAAAGGGGCAGTAGTCATTATGTGGGTATGATTGAGGATATGTTGGGATTTTCCGCGAGGTTGTGGGGTTTTGGGACCTACCCATGATTAGTTGGGAGTGGGGGGGTGGATACTTATGGCACATTTCCTGCCATGCCCCCTTTTTACGAGACCCCCTGTGCCATTCCCCTATTGCGGGTTAAACTCCAAAACCCCAAACCCTAAACCCCAAACCCTGTACCCCAAACCCTGAACCCCAAACCCTAAACCCTAAGCCCCTTCTCCTCAACTCTTTCGACCCCCTTTCTGAAACCCCGCATGGAATACCAGTAAAGGTGTTGCATGTGGTGTATATAGGATTTATAGAGGGGCTATATGGGTTTATACAGGGTTCGTGCTGAGTGGGGAATGTCGGAATGGATATGAATTTCTTTATAGTAGTCCCGACATGATCCCCCACAGCAATCCCTGTAATGATCCCTTCCACCCACCCAGGGTTTATGATTCAGGGTTTGGTTTAGGGTTGCCACCTGCAACCAAACCCAACCACATGTAGTAGTTGCCTTTCTCTTTCCAATCCAGACTCGCCTTAAGCCGCCGCGCTGGTACATAGGGACTTAGAAACCGACCACTAACTGATTTGCACGCCGCCTAGAACCCTAAACCCTAACCACATCCTAAACCCTAAGCCCTAAGTGGGTTCACGCCGTGTAGGGTTTAGGGTTTGAGCTGCCCAAAAACCATGAACCTTAGACCGTAAACTTCTACACACTGAATCCTGAGCTAATAAACCCCAGAAGCCTATAAACCCTAAACCCTAAACCCCATGATAGCCCCTACAACCACCTCTGAAGACCTCCTGAACCCCTTGAAAGGTACTTTGGCGATGGCTTTCCAAAACTACGCCTCAGCGCGCTCCAGTTTGATTGCTTGCTTGAGGCGGTGGGTTGCTGCAGGGTTCCTGAAGGTAGGCATAGGATTCAGAGCTGAATCTTTTAGTTTAAGGGTTTCGGGTTGTAGTTTAAAGGCTCTAGGTCCCAGGTTTTACTGTTGGTTCAGGGTTGCGGTTTCACGCTTTCAGAGGTCCAGGATGATAACGGCGAACATAGGAATCAAGGGACCAATACCTGAACCCTAAAGACATCAGGGCTTAGTGTTTGAAACCTTGCTTTTGGGTACCACAGTAAAAGTCCTAGTCAAGTCAGGATGTATGAAGGAAATTGAGGGGCCAGAGAGACGATTTAGGGTTTAGGGTCTAGGGCTTGTTACTGAGAATCACATGGGAAAGAATGGAATAGAATGACAAATAGGGTTATATAGGGATGCTTAGTGTTTACGTTTGAGGGTTTAGGGTTGAGCTACTGTCGAGATTAGGTTTTTCAAGGGAACCTGAACAGTGGACATAGGGGTTTTTCTTGTAGTTCATTATAGTCCCGAATAGTTTAATAAGGAGCCCCAGTGCATGAATGATTTATATTAGGGATATACTGGCGTCATTCAGAAACAGCCATCGCAGCTTCGCCAAAGAAGTCGGCGCCGCCAACGGCTGGGAAATCACAACCTCCGCGCCGCCGCCATAGTGAATCAGGCGGTGAATCAGCGTTGCAAGCCATCAGCAGTGCCGCCAGCAGCACAAGCAAAAGGGCGACGGCCAGCGTGGCCTCCAGAGCCTGCAGATCTAGATCTTGAGCAGATCTCATGCTCCCTCGTTGGGTACCCTGAATATGCATGAATGTATTACAGAGGGAAGGGTATATGTATATATTTATCTATTTATAGCCCTTACTATCGCCGTAATATAGACTGTTAATGAGTGGGAACAGGACCCAAAGAATAGGCGTTTCTCGATGTCCCCCCAAAATCCCATAGGAGTCACTGGCTTTGAGAAATCCGAATGTTGGCTCATTGTTTAACATTTTTTCGCCTTCAGAATAGCAAAGCCAATACTTTACCTCAAGAAGGAGTGCGACATCATAAGCCATTAGAGTTTGAGGTCCAGTAACAACACAACACGCAATGTCAGGTTGTACTTCCGTAAGACTATTCCAATAATAAAACCCTGAAACCTAAACCTTGTATACGGGCAGTCCATAAGTGTGATCACGCTGCAGCTTTGTGGCTCCAGCTGTTGCTAGCCGCCTCTTCCTTTTGAAGCCAAGACTTTACCAACCCCAGCATGGACCCCCAAAAACCGGCGCTATCACTGTTCTTTGAGAAAGGAGGCTCTATGGAATTCCAAGTCAATTTCATGCACAGTAGATGCCGAACCTCAACGCAAGCTTGTGTCTAGGGCTCAAACATTGGGCAGTAGTCCTTGGAGGTCTTGCCAACCGAACTCCTAAGAGCCGAATGTTCGCCTTCTGTACCATCAGGGGGAAAGTACCCGTTCCCAAAATCTACACCTCCAAAGGTATAGGTCACTATACCAGCTACATCATTCTAGCCCAAACCAAAAGTCATGGACCCCTTAGATTAAAGGTCCTGAAAAAGTCACGGTTTTTGTTTTTGTCAAATCATCGGTTGATATCGGTATGATATTAGCTCATAACAGAAAGGCTTTTCCCCCCTGAACACCACAGGCATGAGGGGGCGCCAAGTCAGGTAAGCTTGGTTAGCACCACCTTGTTGAGGTTGAGGACGCTTTCAAGATCGTAAACCCCAACTTATGGCAGTTGTAGTTTAACTTACCTTACCTTGCTGGGGGTCCTTCGTGCAGAGACGCACATGGGGTTTATGGCATCCGTCACTTCGCCGAGC
Organism: Symbiodinium pilosum; assembly: GCA_905231905.1. Lineage (NCBI taxonomy): Eukaryota > Dinophyceae > Suessiales > Symbiodiniaceae > Symbiodinium > Symbiodinium pilosum. Next base: position 38,608 of record CAJNIZ010045484.1, read on the forward strand.
TGGGACGATGTCAAGAAGACCCTCCTAGCAGGAATGGGGCATGGAATTGTTTTTTTAAGGGTTTGACGTTAGGATTTTTGCCCAGGGTCGGGGTTCAGAGTTTGGTGTTGTGACATTCAGGGTTACTTTACAGCGATGGTGTACGTGCCATGACTCCCGTTTGGCGGGGCTGGGAGTCTGATCCCCAGAAAAGTCACGTACCAAGTGACCCTTAAGGGTGGACATAGGGGTCGACTAACATTTTAGTATAGTCCTGAATTAAGTCCCTAATAAGTAACCCCATGTCCATCAGCTATATTTGGGACGTCTTAACAGTGGCTCATAAAGCGTGCTCATTTTGAGAAACCGTATTTCCGGCGAGGTCAGAGGGATGTCCTAAAATTAGGGGAGTCAGACAAGCTGTCCAAGCCCCAAACCCCGTATTCCTGAACCCCAAAACTGAAGGAGCACAAAGGTTCAGGCTTCTGGCTCTACTGTTCACCCCAGGCCCAACCCCTGAAGTCTTACTATTGTAGTCCCCTCAAGTAGATATAATATGGAATAGACCAATGTCATAATAAGATACCCAAAAACCACATATACGGGAGACTATAACCCCAACATATACCCTGTTAGAATATAATAGTAGTTTCCATTTTCTTTTCCATAATCCCTGTATACGACTATAAACTACCCTATAATCCCAGTTTCCATGTCATTCTCCATTTTCTTTTCCATTTGATTCTCCATTATTGGCCCTAAACACTCAACCCTAAACTCTATATAACCCCAATAACCGCGAGGATGACCTTGCTAGGTGAGAATGTGTGGCGGGGAATCGGGTCACGGTGAACACAGGGCAGATGCTGGTGCGAGTTTAGGGTTTAAGGTTACGGGTATCAAGTTGAGCTCGGGGTTTGTGTTAGGTCGAGCAAAGGGACGAAGCATGAAGCAGTCCAAACAAACTAGCAAAACCTCATGGCGAACCCGAAAGCCTGGTAGTTGCCATTTTTTTCATTATGTTTGGTAATGATCTGGGCCCCTAAGCCCTAAACCCTATTTTTACATGGGGGTTTCCCAACATTAAGGGCACCATTTTCGGGGCCCAATAACAAGGACTGCAGTATTGTGGGGGTCTATATTGGGGTACCCCCATTTTTTGGGGAACTACTACCAACCCTAAACACTTTAAACCCTACATCCAGAAAAACACAAAAAAAAACACCAGGAGTCGAAGTCCCTGTGGTGCAGCGGTACCAGGCCGGAGCTCACATAAAGTTATCTCTCTGATGCTTTGGGGGTTCAGGCTTTCAGGTTCCACTAAACCTTAAACTCAGACCCAAAACCTAGACCCTAGACCCTAAACCCAAACCCTAACAGCAGCTGGAAAAAGGTCCGCCAAAAAAACAAGCAAACCCGAAAACCTAAACCCTAACCCTAAAACCGATCTTCAGGGTTGAGGGGTTAGGGCAGTACATTGTAATGGGGGTCAGTCTGGCCATAAGTCCGATGCTTGTAGTTAGGGCACTTATACGTATAGTTGTACCACTAGGGGTCCACCTGTAGGAGGGAATGCTGAACTGGGCCGTGGAGACTATTCTGTAATATCCAGGAACGGCAAGTAAAATCAAATGGAAACTACTAAGCTACTTAGGGTTCAGGGTTCACGGTCTTCGCGTTCTGGCAAATCCCCAGGAGGCCCATATGTGTTTTTGATGTTTATATAAGGGGGATATAGCCGGGTATAGGTACTATCATGGGGTTGAGGGTTTACAGGTGACGAAGGAGATGAACAATTCCTACGTTTCCTATCTTTTTTACCCGGGCTCCTCTGGTTAGTGTGTAAGAGTAGAAATCGAGTTTAGGGTTTCGTGGCAAATGGAGTTTTGTAGGCACCCGTTTGTTTTTCTAAGTCACTGGCGTCATGGATCTTCATATGACCTATAGTCTAAACTCCTTAAAGGAGGATTATATAGGGGATTATATATGGGGACTATTATTGGGCTTATTAAGGGGGGGTACTAGGAGTTTAGACTATAGCTCATATTGAAGTCTCAGGGTCTGTCTAACTGCCTGAGCCGTGCTTTGAATAGCGCTCATGTGACAAGAGCCGGCATACCAGGCCTGCTACCGGTGATTATTTTGCGGTCATACCCCTGTATATCCCGAAATAACTAAGGTATGAATTTCAACAGTCACCTTATAACTTTACAAATCCCTACATGCCGCTAAGAAGTCGCTTCCTCCTAATATTGATCGATGTCCCCCCCCCCCCACTCCCACCGCCGTAATATCCAATCCTTGAATCCCACCAGGCGCTGTTCTTCGTCCGGCAGGTCGCGCCTGCGGATGAGGGTGCGGAGGTCCTAAGCAGCCTGGCAGAGACTTGAATCCCTTGCAAGGGGCTTTTACAGGTGTGTTGAGTTTGAGGTCAACGGATTTGGGCTTAGGTCGGGCTTAGGCTTTAGGGAATAGGGTTTCGTGTATGGGGTTGGGGCTGCCTAGACCCTAAACCCTAAGACCCTACAGTCCCCCTTAAGTGGATAGAATATTGGGTATATGGGGATCCTGTTATAATATACCCAGAGCCATATTCTATCTACTTAAGGGGGACCTAAAACCCTAAAACCCTGGCCAAAGCTATGTTTGGCTTTTGGCGTTCCCCGACCTTGCAGCGAATGCATTCCTGTAGGAAAAAGATCCGTTAAACAAAAAAATAAAACCCTAAACTCTGCTTTGGTGGTCATATATTGCATATAGGGAGATACTACAGCGCTGCTGGTTCCTGTTCTTCCCTGACATGTGGTTCCAGGACACGCAGTGCTTTTGGGCTCAGCAAAGGGGTTCGGGGTTCAGGGCAGGTTGTTGCCAGGAAGCTCTTTGAGCGGCCGCCGAAACACATAACATTCGGCCTCTTGGCAAAAGTCAGTGAACCATCAACAACCACTACGGCCCCGCATTGAAACCCCACTTACGACTAGGGCCCTGATTTTATGCCTTATACATCCGAATAGCGAGTCTAAGGGGAGGAATGAGCTGTGTGCGTGTACCCTAAGCCTACAATGGACCCCAAACCACATATATATATATGTATGTGTATATGTATATATACATATACATATATGAGCTATAGTCTAAACTCCCTAAAGGGGGCTATATAGGGGAGTATTATAAGGGTTATTAAGGGGGATACTAGGAGTTTAGACAAGGGCTCAGAAATTAATTGTTTTGGGAATGGATCCTAGGGGGCGCTCCGGCCCGAAGCCTGAGCCCTGGCCTATCGGCAGACTAACGCCTTGTAATTGATATTGCATATTCCCAGGGTAGTTCTCATAAGCAGGGTTGAGGGTTTAGGGGTTTAGGGTTTAGGGGAAATGTGTATCTTTTAGGAGGTGGCCGCACCCTGAAACCGTTAAACCCTGTAGGTATGTATATCCTTTCAACAGAGGAGTAGTAGTGTTAGGGGCACGTGGGGATCTTATTGGGAGAGGGATTTGAGGCCCCAGCCCTAAGCCTGAACCTAAACAGGGGTTTAGGGTTTAGGGCCTAGGGCGTGGAGCAGCGCTGCCAGGTAAGGCCCTCCCACTGCAGACAGACTCCGTGCTGCTTCGGCACGAGGCTGCGCTAAGCCGGCAGTACCCCCACAGTTGCAGCTCATGTTACATCCATCCATGCCAACAACTTTCAATATCCCGAACACATTATAGTATACCACAGCTTGGAACGTCTAACATTAAGGTGGTTGGAGGTTTCAAATGTAAGGCGGATGGAGTAGGATGCACACAGCAAGTTAAGACAACCTATCCGACCTCACTCCAAGTGCTGGCGTGTATCGAGAACAGTCCCAAAATGGCTGGATGTCAGAACTTTTAGATATTGCAAAATAGTTAGGTACAAATGTAGAAGCCCATGTGGGCCCCATGTGTGTGCTTGTAAATGGAACCTTAGGTTCATGTTACGCTTCGTTCCGAATTTGCTACAGGAAGGAATGACCAGCGTTAGCCTCCCTCAAACTACCATGCAACCCCAGAAATGGCTATACAAAAAAGGATATGAAAGGGCCATTTAGGGTTTGGAGTTTCGAGTATATGCTGCCTTCAGCTACCATGGACGCTCATGTGACCTCCTATTAAACGAAGAATATGTTTGGCAGGGCCGGGGTATTGTGGCCTTATCCTTCGCCTGGTACATCTGCGATTATCCACGTATATGCCTCATACCCATTTTCACAAACCCCTACTTCCTACAGGGTCGGTTTCTGTCTTTCAGCGCCGCTTAAACCCTTAGCCCTAAACTCTAAACCCTAAGTCCTATAAGCCCTAAACTCTAAACCCTAAACCCTATAAGCCCTAAACTCTATACCCTAAACCCTAAACTCTTCACTCTAAAACCCTAAACCCTAAACCCCCCTCAACCCTTAAAACAAAAAACCTAAATCCTAAACCTCAAATCCTTAATAAATCCCTAGTTTCCCCAATGTAGTAAGGG
>CAJNIZ010045485.1:0-22195 GCA_905231905.1 Symbiodinium pilosum
CTTAAGCGTATCCGCTGTTGGGGAAATAGGGGGACCCAAATATAGACCCCCTCGGTTTAGGATTTAGACTCCCTTTTTTTCATAGTAGTCCTTATTGTGGGACCCCTGAAGGGGTAACCCTCAATTTTGGGAAATCCCATATAAGCAGACAGAGGCCTAGTTTGTCGTGGCCAGACATCTTGGACGTCACTCTGCGCAGAATGCACTGTTGTTCCCCCAGATGTTGACGACCGTCATATTATGCCTCAAAAAAAGGGTCCTATGAGTCCTACTGTTGATACTAGAAATCCTGAATGATCTAGTATACTATAGTACCATAATTCCCAAGGTTTAGGGTACTTAGGGTCATGCAGGACTTCTAGCATCCACCGTATGGGTAACTGTTATAGGATGGGGGGCAGCATGAAAGGTATGAGTTTGCACCACCTGGAGACGCTGGGCTTTCCCTTCACATCCTCATCCGCGAGTTTCTCATAGCCCATATAATCCTTAAGGAGGCCCCCCGCAAAAAAAAAGGTTGCGTTGCAATCTTCATATGGTAGTTTCCCAAGATAAGGGGGGCCCAACATAGACCCCAATGTACAAGAGCCCTTATTCTGGGGACTCTCCCCCCAAGAAGGTCTAATTTCGGGAAACCCCATATGATAGTTTCCCAAAATAAGGGGACCCCAATATAGACCCCAATATACTAGGATCCTTATTATAGGGACCCCCAAAAAGGGTACCCCTAATTTTGGGAAAGCCCCATATAGTGCTGGGGTCCCAAAGTTGCCTAAGCTTTGAGAAACTTCTCATGCCTTATGGATCTCCCAAATGGGACTGCCATAGTTTACCCAGTGTTCCATGAAGCGTCGGAGTAGGAGCCCTTCCCCTGAAGGAGGGTGATGAGGCTCATGGCAAGGAGTAATCATTACTCAGCACTGGTATTAGGATTGTGGTTCATGTTCTGAACGGCTGCTACGACGTCTACGACTATGCTTGACTACGACTGGGAATCTGACGAATCCAATGACCATCATTATCATCATCATCATCATCATCATCATCCTTGAGACTTTTCTTGCAGTCTTGCTTCGTTGCCATGATGCCTGGAGGCAGATTGAAGAGACGCTTCTTTTCTAACAGCTGCAATCCCTAATCAGAAGATTCCATGGCACACCTCCATAGCCTGATTGGAGGCACCTGACAAGACAGTCTAGACCCGTGCACTCAAACTGGGGTATCCCTTTTGAAATTGCAATGCTCAAGCACTTTGCAATATCACTTGCCCCTTGAGTAGAGTGCGCGACTCCGAGTATATGACAGGCGTTTTGAGAAAGGCTCAAGCAAAATACAACTATGAGTGGCCATTTCAGGTCCAAAAAGGGCTGCGACGGTGTCCCCAAGCAAGTTGTGATCAGTGTTCCTATGCCTTGCGCTGCAACTCAGCTTTAGAGCGGATGTGTTGACACCTGAGCCCTGGCTCCCTACGGAATCTTTCTGCCGGGTACAGTGTGCCAATACTAAGTGCAATGAGAAGGATTGGGGTTGTCACTGTGAAAATAGCTTGATGCCAGATTCCTGAATAGCATTGTATTTCCTGATTTTTCAGAACTCTCGGGCAGAAGATTCTCTCTACCCTCCGCCATCTCCCAACAGCTGTGCTGTACAGAGAGAACACTGCCTTCGGAGTTGAAAAGAAATGGGCTCTTGGTGTTTTTGGGCTTTTCAGGGGTTTGATGCCGGGCTTCGTACAACCTGTCTTCTCTCACCAGCTGCATCTCATCCAGCCAGTAGTGTGACTTGAAGGGTAGGAAGCAAGTATGGTAGTTGGATGCAAGCGTCAGGCCGTGCTTGTTCGCCACATCATCAGCACCATCTCAGAAACCAATCTAAGAGTCTGCGGGTGCAGCAGCGGATCTCTCATGGGCAAGCTTTAGAAGTGATATCAGTTGCACAACGAGTGATAAAAGCAGTGCGAATAAATCCAGTACCCCTTACACATGGTTAGAGGAGAAGTAGGTAGAAGTCATCGCATCTGTCATATAGTAACCATGATGGCCATGCAACTTTAACTCCTTCTCTTCCGCCTCGTATTCCTCTTCTTGCCCCTCCTGCGAGAACAACCTTTACTGCTATTATGCGGCCGCTGCTGCTGCTGCTGCTGCTGCTGCTGGCTTCGCTGCGCACGTTCTTTTGCGGCGGCGGGATGCGTTAATGGGACTGCGTGGCGTGAGTCCATTGATGAAAGGTGGATAACGCCCTTGGGGATCTGAACAAGAAAGAGTTGCGTCCTGAACCATGGTCTACACTTGAGGGTCCACACCATAATAAAACAGCCTGAGCTTGGGCGTTGACAGGTTTAGAGAGGCCCTGAGCCTTGCAACCCCGCGCAGATGGTTTTTTTTCATCCTAACAGGACATTACATCAGGCGTGCTGCAACCCCAAACTTCTAAAGAGCTTGCACTGGGCTAACTTTCTTGAAGAGCCTACATCAGTGGCCCATCCTTTCGTTCCATGTTTCCAGTGCAGCAGTACCAATAACGATTCAGGTCACGATCATTTTTAGCTGGGTTCGTCGTAGCGGCGGTGATCTTTAAACACCACAAACCCAAACCACAGCTTTCGACTTAAGATGGAATTCAAAAACGCGAGTCTCGGAAAATCTGGAGGAGAGAATATGTGGTCGAATAGCGGACCACAAGTGGACCCAACAAGACAAGATAATTTTGAAAAAGGGTTCCATAAAACGACGATTGTCCAACGACGCCGACAATTGGAGCAACTCCGAACATGTTTCATGGGTCCCCCTACCCCCTACTCACCAAGAGGGAGCCCAAGTTTGTGCTCCCCACTGATGGGGATCTAAGGGTTTGTTTCCTCTCTTCGTTTTTGGGGCGGTACCCTGGTGAACCCTGTTAACCACCTTGCAATCCCTCTTACGCATAATCGATATGGGACGAGCAACTATAATCGTGGCTACCTTCCTACCTGGTCCTACATGATCCCTATGTATCCGACTGGGATCTTAGCCCGTCCTTGGATATTCCTAAAAGGGACCCCAGCAAGTTTCGATAAACTTTCTGTCGACTTGGCTTGGCTCGTAGCGCCCGAGCTCGGACGCTGAGACGGAGCCTGCGCAAGCGGCCCGTGCGGAGGCGCTGTATTTGAGAGTTTCCATAAACAGGGGCCTTCTCTTGTACACACCAATGTAATGCAGTCATTATTATGGGGACCAAACATAGGGATCCCTGATTTGGGGAAAGCCGATTTCTCGAGGATTTCCGGTGTAATGTATAGATTAATGATGTCTTTTTGGGAATACGATTTGTGCTACGAGGATTTCTCAAGGTCAGGATTGTGCGGGTCCCCATACTTGGTTTCTTGGTCATTGTGATGTCAATAAACCCATTATGGGATCCATTTTGAAAAGAGTAATTTAGGCGCACTTCCGCATGAGCTTTCGTCAAAAGTGGGGAGCTGTCACTTCCGTATATGACGCCCGGATTTAGGAGGGCAACCAAGTAAGAAGCATGACCTCGATGACCCTTGCTTAGGCACTGCAAGTTTTGGTCGTCAAGGGGCTAGGTGTAGAAATTTGGGTCAAAGGGAAATGCGGGTTGGTTATTCTTGTGCTGACCGGAAAGTGTTTGTTTGGAATTCTGGTGAGCTTTGCTGGTGAGCCATTTCCATATGTATAACATGCCTGTATCTACGCATGCATATGTGTGGTGCCCCTTTGGAGGGGACCCAGAAAATGTGCTTCATGGAGAGAAACGCAGGGCTCCATCATGGTTGTACAGGCATAGCATGGGGGTTCGTCGTATTTGGCCATATGTGATGGTGAGGCGCTAGAGATTACATATTGATGATGGTCTCCACTACCGAGGCCACCCATAATATCACTACACCCTTGGCTGTAAGGCGGTGCAAGAAGTTCTGTATGGTCGTATTGGGCCTCATTTGTGATAAGACTTGGAGAGCAACACAGTCAACTTCTTTATTTTGAGTAAAGATGCTGATGACCAACCTTTTCAGGATGGGTGAAGTAGAATAGGGATGATGACCCCTTCTTATGGGCGCAGTTCTAAACAGCGACGCAACGAACAACAGCTTGCCAGGTGTTGTGCAGCCTTCCAAAGTCTTAGGTCTGTGCCTCAGCACCGAGGAAGTTTCCGAGGAATTTTCCAAGTCTACTTCTTGGAGCATGCACTTTGACTGTATTGCGGCAGGGTGCTATCACCATAGTCATTCACATCATCTGCGGCATCACGACTGTACTTGTGAATGCTACCAGTCGCTGTCCCGCTCTCCATGCCGTTATCATCATCAGCACCGCGGTCACCGATCGTCATCCAGGAAGCAGCGGAAGCAGCTCAGCAGAAGCAGAAGCAGAAGCACCACCTGCAGTAGCCCTAGCAGGAGGAGCAGCCTTGGCAGGATCGGTTTATGAGTAGTCTGGCCATCAGCAGCAGCGGGAAATCGTGCAAAGCAAGACCTCTGCGCCCCGATCTGACTTGCGCATGCTTGCCTGAGTATGCCGGGAAAATCCAGCATTTTAGGCCTTGGCCACTCAGCCATTTGGGCGAACCGCTTGAGTGTTCTGTTGGGCTCGGCTAAGATGATTAGCTTCAGACTTGCTGTTGCATGGCGCTTAGTGCAGGGTTATTTTCAGCATAAGAACCCAAAATGAATCCGTGCAAATTGAGTGCCATTTTCCACAAACAACCTCTGTACATCCGTAGGATCCTCGGTGATCTAGCATGGCCCAGGATCCTTGAGTGGAATATACTTTGGAAAGCTGATTCAACAGGCCGCCATGCCTGCTCTCGCAACTGGAGCCGCAGCAGGGGGCTCAGACAAGGCGTTCCGCGATCATAGGGGACTCAGGTCCCCACCAAGAGGTCGGCCTTGGTAAGTTAGTTGAGACCCTTGCCTGGAGAAGTTGAGGGACAAAGCCTAAGGCTAGCCTGAAGCACGTAATTTCTAAGTCCTGGACGGACACCTTCCATCTCAAAGCTAAGAAGAATACATACCCTAAAGCCTTTAAGTTGACTTGGGCTGAAGAGCCGCTTGAATATAGCAGCCCCTGACAAAAAAGGCACGCTTACCTTCAAGAAGCTCCTACCCGAAGCCCCGAATCCTAAATGCCAACCAAGATTTTTGCATCCCATATGGAGTCCCCCAAGCCTCTAAACTTCTTTTTAAAGCACCTTCATTACTAAGAAGCCTCAAGACTTCTCACCTAAGCACCTTGAACATCCTAAAGGTCAATCCTAGAATCCTTAACCCTACACTTGGTAAGGTAGCTCTGTGGGAGTTTCCAATCACAGGGGTGCTCTGTTGGGGAGACTCTGGGTCGACGTTGGGCCCACCTATGCATGGAAACTCTCATATTAACAGCAAGAACTCTCAGATCTAAACCTTACACCCTCAACCCTGAAGCCTACACCTTAAACCTGTATAAACCCTGAACCCCTAGAACCTGAACCTTAATCTACAAATCTCTAAGTCGAGGCCTCTGCTGCGGCAACCGCAGCGGCCACCGGAGCCTTCACGTGCGTCGCAGGGGACAATCTGGTTTCGCAGGGAGACCTTTGAAAGGTTTTAATGAGGTAGACAGAGATGTATGCGGATTATATTCCGAGGGTTTGGATTCAGGCTTCAGGGTTTCTAGAGGGTTTTCGGATGTTTCGAGCGTTAAAAGAGCACGATTTAGAGCTTGTCTTCTCACGGTAATCCAGGGCTACATGAGGTTTTAATTTAAGAGTTGGTGAAATGAGTGGAGGTTCATGAATAAACCAAGACTCTGAATCCCTTGCGGACGCCTTGTGCAACGCGCCTCGAAAATTGTGAACACCATGTATTCTTGTTTGGTGTCACTACATGCTTGTGATCGTGGTCTAGTTCGTTGTTTAAGAGCTTATTCGCCCTGAGCCCAAACACCAGGGCTTGAATGACTCGCAGCTGCAGTCCTCAAATCCACGTCCTAAAGCCTACAGACTTTCCAGGTACAACCGAGCGAACTACCTCTTCGATGCTGGGCTACGATTCTCCCGATATACCTCAGGGTACAACTATGCCATGGCGCAGGCGAGGCGCCCTGTCGCTCGATGAGTAGAGCAGATATGTAGAGGGCTCCAAATAGGCGTATACACATGTGCTATGTGCATGATGGATGTGGGTTTATTTGAGTTGTACATGTTTGAGAAATGGCCTTTTTCTGGTTTGAAGCCCTGATTGGCAGTCTAGTTTTTTTTGTTCTTCCCTGCTTTTCAAGGTAAGTCTTCGGAGAGAGATGCATGTCAAAGGTTTGACGTTGGGCTAGTTCTGCGAATGCTGATAACCTACAGCCGCTTTGATCTGTCTCATTCTGAGTCAGGCTAGTTCGGAGCCTCGGGATTCTAAAGAAAAAAGCATGGAAGTGGTTTCCCATTTCAAGAGATGTGCTGCGCACACTCACAACAACCAAACAAAATGGAAGCACCTCTGAACCATTGTCAGCAGAGATGCAGCTAAACGGCTTGGGGCGAGTCTGTGCTCTATCTGTACAGTGTTGGGAAAGACCATTCACGCTGGAACGCTCTACAAAATATTCCCTGGCTTTGGCATCCATGCTCCATGGCCCTTGTCCTGCTGGGAAGTGTTCAGCGCAGCGTCCGGCATCCGCCGGGTGCATACAAAATGTGATTGCGTTTTGGGTTACGAATCCTTTCTGTCGATGTGCTTCAGCGCATACCGAAAGATTGTTCTTTTAGTATGTGGATGGGAGTAAACTAGGGCTTGCGAGGGGAGGAAAGGGAACGATTAGCAGCAAGTGAAGGACACGTCTTTCAAATTGAATCGAGCCGGCAGCCCTCCTGAGTTGGCTGCCGCAGTCAGAATCCCTGTACGCTTGCTTACGCCTTAGGATTTTTTGGTAGCTAGCAAGCCATGTGACAGGCATCAGTTCTGGGTTCAAAGTGAAGCCACGTTTCAGGAAGAACGATGGCAAGAAGAAACAACCTTGAGAGTCCTAAGGACCCCTAGTCTCATCGCATGGATTCAATGACTGTTTTGTTTTAAGAGGATCCCCGCTTTTCTGAAAGGTGGGATCGGTTTTCGTCTTGGTCTGCAGGCAGCCCAGTACCGACAAGACATCCGCGATCTCACAGCCTTGACCGTGACCAAGATGGTGCGGGGCCCATGTGCTGACATCTTGAGATCACCTGTGTTTTAAAGTTTCTTTCTGTGCTTCTGAAATCAGGGCGTCCAGCATTAGATCAGGCGGCGAATCAATTCTAATATGCATGGCGCTAAACAAGACCTATGCCTTGAGAACGAAGAATTTCCTGCTCGGATTGCCCAGGGCTCAGAACCTTAAGTATGGATGAGGTTGTTCGCAAGAAACGTTGTAGATTATAGGGGTGAATCGACCCTGTTGCCATGCCAGCGGAAAGCTTTTACCGTATCGTTACTTCTGGCGCTCAGTGGAGGGAAGGTGGGGCCTTCGTGAAGCTTACCTGAACCTAGTTGGGCTATGCTGGTGCTTGTGCTGGACGGCTGCAGTGGGCTTCACCATATCCATCACTGTATTTTCTACATCCGGTGTTGCAGAGCTGCAGCTTTCCCATCCACATCGGTGTTTATCCCTGACCTCGAACTGTCGGCAAAGCATCTTCAATTGAGCATCATGTTTATTGTTGCATGGGACGAATGTGGTTTCCCCTCGCACCGCCCTCAAACCTTGTTCGCTGCGAAAAAGCCTGGACTCAAGCCTCAATGAGGAGCTACGGAAACATATGCAAAAGTATGGTTTGCAGGATTGGGGCAAAGCTCTCAAAAAAGGCCGCCCTTGATTCCGCTCTCACTTGGGGCATACATAAAGACCACCTCAATCGCTGAATGTGCGACCCGAGGATACCTACCACGTGATCGGCGTGATCTTCTTCGTGCTGAACTTCCAGTTGATCATGGCCGGACGCACGGGGCCTGAGCCCACCCATGCATGACCTAAGTTCGTAAAAATGATTTGGGGATAACTACAGTACGGGCAAGAGCTGCGAGAACACAAATCTGCTTCGCTGCAGAAAGGCAGCCCTAAACCGCGGGCAGCCTTCTGCCACACAAGCACCAAGAAATTCTATCAGTCTGCTTAACTGTGTGGGCAGATCTGATTTTTCTGGGACCAGTCGAGACCATATCAGCCATCGGCGCCACTCCTAAGGTCTTGGAGTACATGGGCCATCCCCCCCTGGATACATCCTGGGCCTTGGCCTCGGAATTGACCAAGAACGCCCAAAATGCCCTTGAACCCTAGACTGGGTTGAGGTTAAGGATCTTTTCTGTATTTTTGTAGAAAAGAAGCCCCACTATCTACTATATATCCAGAATATGGAAGCTTAGTTTAAGTCCCATGACAGCAAGCCAGTAGAGCACCCTAAACCCTAAACTCTGAACCCTAAACCTTAAATAAGCCCAATATATACCCCATCATGATATAGCAGTTTCCATTTGCTTTTCCATTATCCCGTAAAGTAAGTGCCCTAAACCGTAAACCCTGAACCCTAAACCCTAAAGACCCAGGCCTTTGAGCAGTCTTTGGGGCTCTCCATGCCTTGGACCATGATACCTCTTCACGGGAACACTGTTCTCTTGACCTGTAGGGGACGACTATAGGGTATATAGGGTTACAATGGGTTTCATATAGGGGATGATATAGAGGACTACTACGCGGGATATATGGGGATACTAGGAGTGTAGATTATGGCTTACAATAGGTTGATGTCGTCTGCTTGTTGCCTGAGGCGTCTGTGGCGAGATCCACTTGAGACAGTAGATAGCTTCTTTCATAGTCTGCTAGGCTCTGTGCCTGTGAGGAGAGCTTTCGCAAGCAGTCAAATTAAAGTCATGGATGCGAGCACAGAGTTTAGGATGGGCCAGTCGCCTCTGTCGAGTTGTTCTCGAAATCAGTTCCCTCCACAGTAACCCGTGCGAGAAGCCGTGCAAAGTGCTGTGTAGGGATGATCCATGGTGACTCGTGCGCGTTAATTTAGGTTGAGGGATTGGCTGCATCGCTGACAAGCACACAAGCCGCCTGTCTTCAGGCATCTACTGGGTGTGCTCCACCAGTGCGCGGCCCTTGGGAATCTTGAAGACTTTCAGGTGTCACGTTGTCAGAATCAATGCCACAGTAGAGACATCTTAGAGGCTTTGGAAAAAGCGAGCCATCACCTGACAGCTGCGGATCCGAACCCCGAATCCCCTCCCGCATTCCTTTAGTTTTCTGCTGAGCTTCGTCAAGAGTTTCAGACTCCGCCACTTGTTCACCACCGATACTATTGCTATGTTGCATGTTAGCTCGGACTAAGCGGATGCTCTGTAGCACTGGAACTTACACTACGTTGCCACTCAAAAGCAACATGGCACTAAACCATGGAATGCAATCCCATAAGCCTGGAGCCTTACGCCCTGCGATGCAAAGTCGAGGCCCTCATGTTCCTGTGTGTGCTCATCTGGTTCACCTTGCATGTCCCAGCCTCAGAGCTTCTCAAAGGATTCGCAACTATGGGAGAAACTCTTTAAAGGGGGTTATGTAGGGGATTATATAGGGGACGACTATAAGGGGGATACGAGGAGTTTGGACTACAGTTCATGTTGCTACAAGTCTGCTGGCCTGAGTCTTTTGTCATAAGTTTCCGCCTAGGTATCAGGATGTGCGACATATGTGTGGGGTGGGTGGTGATGGTTTGTTCAGGCACATGGCAGCAGATACAGATATGGAGAAGCTGCCTCATTAAGCGTATTTAAAGTGTTCTCGCCTTTTTGTACAACACACTGCGCAAACGATGTGGAACAAGACACGTTGTCACAAGCGTCCATGCCTTTGTCGACCATGCCCAAAACACTGGTATTTACAGCATTTTTGTTTCTCGAGGTCTTGCGGGTTGCGGACTCTGGGTTAGCATATTCAATCTCAGAAACCGAAACTCAATGTAACAAAGAATGAAATCTTGTCCTGACTGCAATAGTTTCCTGGACGTCCAGCTACCCTGTTTTTCCTCCAAATCGCGCTCAAACCTAGGTTTCGTGCCACTGTTACGTATAGAAAGCAACAGGGCGACCTATGCGCCCGCGGCTGCCTTGCTACACGGATACTGCATGGGACAAGACCCAGGCTGGATTGCTAACTGCTTGTATCCTGCGCGGTCCCCAAAACTGCCCACTGCAGTACTTTCATTGTTGGGTCCCACAATCGACGGAAAAGTAAGAAATTGGAAGCTGCTACATAAGATCATTGCCTTCGAGTTGCTGCTGCCACTTTTGCTGCCAGACGATCCAGCTCGGATATGGGCGGGTATGTAGTGCCACAATACGTCGCAAGAAGATTCGGAAAAGACCCCACGCAATTATTCCCTCTTGGTGCTTTGAACCTTGGCAGTAAGTTTTGAAACCTGTCATCCCTGCTGCCCCAAAAAGTATGCAGGTCAGTGGAGTTTCATGAGGGGCAGTCGATAGATTCCAGCAAAAACAAACGCTTTTGACATCCAGAACCTCGTACCCTATATAGCCCGTTAATAGCACCAGTTTCCACTACATTTTAAATTTTCCATTTTATTCTCCATTATTGGGTGGGTGAAATCCGTGTATCATCCCGTTATAGGCCCTAAACGCCCTATTTATTGGCGATATCTATATACTTGGATCACCAAGCTCATCGCCGGCATCGGCCGGGTGCCACAAGTCTCCAGGCTTGAACAACGTGAAAGGCAACATCAGGACTGCTGAAAAGCGCTGACACAGAATAAGGTAGGTTCCATAACTGGGGCACCTTAATATCGATCGCTAAATACAACAATCCTTACTATGGGAACCCCAAAAGGATACCCCTCATTTCGGGAATCCCCACAACCATGCCCAGCAGATGATCATGATGCTGCTGGTGCGGAGGATTTTCACAGTGTTGGAGCTTCGGCCCCTTCATGGAAATATTTCCCGTAGCCCTGACACCAAATCTGAAACGTTCTTAGCCGCCTAAACCCTAAAAGCTATGTAACCCCTATATAACCCCTATATAACCTGTATATAACCTGTATTTAACCCCTATAATCCCTAAGCAGGAGGGTTACTTGCCCAAGGCCTCCGCCCGAGCCACGGCCGGCATGGCCCACATGCTCACCCGAAGCGCGCCATCCTCAGACATGATGTGTATTACATTCTAAGCTCCTTGAAGGGGGTTTTGTAGGGGATTTGGGTCTTGTGTCTAGGAATCAGTGTTCAGGGTTCAGGGAAACTCCTTAAAGGGGGTTATATAGGGGATTTGGGTCTAGGGTCTAGGAAACAGGGTTCAGGATTTAGGGTTTAGGATTTGGGGTGTAGGGTTTAGGGTTCAGGATTTAGGGTCTGGGGTTTAGGATCTAGGGTTGGGGGTTCATGGTCTAAACTCCTTAAAAAGAGTTATGTAGGGGATTATATAGGGGAGTATTGTGGGGTTCATTAAGGGGGATACTAGGAGCTTAGACTACAGGTCATGTAGAAGCATGTGGGTTTAAGGTTTAGGATGGTAGTTCCCAAAATTAGGGTCCCCTTGGTATAGAAGATATCTATAGCCAGAAGGGGCCCATAATTTTGAGAACAACTCATGTAGAAGCTTGAGGGGAGAATGAATTTGGTTCGCTCAGGCAATGTTTGTTTAAGCTAGCGCCCAAGAACAGGGTTCAATTCTTCAGGCCACTAGTTTGTGTACCTCGGACCGGAGAAATCAGCCAACCATCGTCAACGGGAGAATATGCGGACATTATTGGGTAGTGGCGGCTGCTCATGAAATTTGTGGCCTTCATGTTGGGATCACGTCAGAAACCACGAAGATGGTAATGCGGCTGCCAGGTCCTCATCATTCTATATAGTGCTGAGATCTCATCCGGCACTAAGCTTGTCCTTCATAGTCAAGGGATTGCAGCACAATTGCAAGTACGGTTTGAGTAAGCTCTTGGGTGATTACTTGAACCGATGTGGAAACTCAACCTGTTGGGGACCATCGCCCTGAGAATCGACAGTTGGCTATGGTTTGGACTAGACCAGCATTATGAACCAGAATGCTAGTATAGTTGGTAGGAACAATGATGACGATGACGGCACTAGCGACCATTGAAGTGAGGACATGGAGGTCTCAGAATGGGAGGGTGGCAAACGGTAAGCAGCCTGGTGAGTATCCTAGCTATGCAAATCCCTCCTAGCGAGGCCTAGCGTAAATACTTGAAGGATGGGTGGGACCCCCGCCTTGAAACATAGCCTCTATAGCGTGCTACTCGTGGCTTCATACGAACTGCAACGTACGCTGTTCCACCCTAAGGCAAGCAACCAGTGGGGCTTTGGTTAGACCTTAGACAGTAGGGTCTCCCTTCAAAAGCCCAAAGAGTGTGATAATGTGTATGCCTCACCATAAGCATCTTCACAAACACCCTCATCATCATAGCATCCCCATGCTTCCTGCAAACCTTCAGGTGCGTCTGCCCATCCCAACACCAAAGCAGCTGGACAAGGCACGTCGCTAGATCACAATTTCACATATCCTCCCGACATGTATCACGGCAAAGGGTAACGCCTGATAGGTCCTTCACCCCTCCCTGCGTTTGTTACCAGTCGGAAGTCACAAGTTTCTTTATGTGCGGAAACTACAAACAGATGTATATGTTGAAAGAGGCGGCATACTGTTTTCTTTTAAGAATGCGAGCTCTTGCTCTGCTCCACGAAGTTACATAAACACCTGTGTACGATTAGATTTGAAAGCTTACTTTAGTGACCTGTTTGGAGTGCCAAGGTACCTGTTTCAGTCAAGAGCGTTTTTTCCTGAGTTGGGCCTCCCTCGCATACTTTGGTGCTGGCATACTCCCTTACCTGCTAGAGCTGTTGCAACATGATGCGACCCTGCAGCTTGTGATTTTTTCTATTTCTTTGAGGTCATTCAGATTCCTCCCCTCCGGCTGTGGTGTGGTGGTTCTCGCCCTCCCAGAAGTAAAGGCAGCATCCTTGCAACTGATTGTGACCCTGCAGCTTGGGCATCAGGAATGCCTCGTCATGTATAGATGCAAGTGTTCGTAGGGTGCATACCTTGATCTTGATATAAGTCTGGACAATGCTTTTGAACTTAAAAGGTTTTCCGCCCCGACGTAAATCAGAAGCTTAGATCCGCGTAGTCCGAAATTTGCTCAGAAAACCATTCTGCAGGCAAGGCGCACGGGAAACATGCTGCTCGGCAGAGAGATGGGCTGAGGAAGTGTTGTCATTGTTGAATTATTCAGGCAGGCAAGAACAATTTTCTGTTATCATACAGGGTTTAGATGGTGATTTGGGTGTAAAATGATCCTTCAGATCGGGTCCTGAAGTCAAACGCAGCCTAGCCGGCTACGGACTTCAATGGAATTCAGACGCCTTCCGTGGAAGAAAAGCTGGAGGAATTGGTTCAAGGATAGGACAGGCAGGGTCGAGCAGCGGACAGCTGCGGTGGTGCCCACAAAGTCGCTTCAGCCGCAATTACAGGTTTATTCGAAAAACTTATGGCCTCTCTAAGGGTAATTACCAGTCATCTAATGGAAGCTGCCTGCCTGCCGGGACGGAAGTTTGGCCAATGGGGCAGGCAGTAAAAAAGGGAGACCCGAGAAGAAGGTAAGCCAAGTGAGCTATAGTCTCAACTCCTAAAAGGGGGTGACATAGGGGATTCTATCGGGGAGTAGTATAGGGCGGTTATTCAGGCGGCTGCTAGGAGTTTAGACTGTAGCTCAAGTGACTTCACAGGCTGCACGCACCTGCGACTTTGTTTATGATCGTGACCCAAGAACAAGAAGGGTCAAACAGTGTTCGACTTTCACAGTAGGAGCCTTTTTCATTATGATTCCTGGAGGCCCTATATCATGCCTACTTGTCCTAGGCTTGGAGGGTATTTTAATTGCTGACGGAGGCTGGAAATGCAAGCCCAGGGGATTGATGGCTATTCCATTCTTATGCTGCTATGGCTGTTGCTGCCGTACACCAGCTCGGTTTTTGGATGTCTACAGATGCTGGTTGCCCTGGAACCCAAGCTAACCTCGCCGCGATGCTGCGCTGCGTTTCCATCATCAGCATTTGGGTCCAGATTTTGTGTCCATGTCAAATATGTATACGTATTCTTCGTTCCAGAGAATAGAGCCTTGCATTGCACCGCCCCATAGAATCCTTGAAGCAAGCCTCCAGGGTGCATTGTCAAAGTGGCATGTTTCAAAAGGCGGTCCTCTTGTATTTCCAAAATGGGGGTTTCCCAAAATTAGGGGTAGCCTTTTCGGGTCCCTAGAATAAGGTTATCATATTTGGGGGTCTATATTGGGGTCCCCTATTTAGGGGAACTACCAAATGTCCAGAGACCTGCAATCCTCGAGCACTGCGCGGGGATGCAAGGTTTGAGAAGCAGCGTGTCACTGACATTTTGCGCGTCCCCTTTGTGGTTCCCGCGCCCAAGGAGACTGGGGGTAGAGAGCCTGTTGGTAATTGGTGTCACATTAAGGGTCTAAAGCAAGCTCCAGTATATAACAAATTATACAGGGAGCGACATAACTGGGGTTGCTGCTTGCAACGGGTTTCGTCATTGCTCAAGGACAGGAGTTTCAGACCCCACTGGGGGATTTGAAGCTTCTCGGATGATATAAAGTAACCATATTCGAGTGCAAGCGTCGTTCTCTAGCGATGGGGAAATGCCAGGTGGAAGGTACCAGTACTTCGAGGGTCCCAATTGTACCAGAGGAGCCCAAAGAGGGGCCACAGTTTCCGGCAACATTCAATGGTGAACTTGGCCGCAACCATAAGGAGAAAATTGATAGCTCCCGCGGTAATAGCATCCGATGTGAGATGCCCAGTAATGTCATACATCAGCAAGGTGCCAATGCAAAATGTCTCCTTGAGTTCAGAAATGAGAGTTCAACATGCAAAGTTTTTTCGTGAGAAGCCTTCAAACACAGGAAGATTGGCCTAAATGAGTCTATTACTGAGTTATTCCTGTTCCCTGTAAGTCCGGGTCCCATCTTGCGTTGGGTTCCCCAGTTGAGGGTCAGTGATATGGGCAAACTCCAGTTACTGACAAGAACATGAGTTTGCTGTCCTGCAAATGTTCATGAAGGCGTCATGCAGCCCCGATTTCTGATGGGTTGTTCTTTTCAGTGGGGGTCATCATCACGGGAAGAAAACACAAGATTCAAGAAGGCGGAAAAACAAGCTTCACAGATTTGAAAATTCACCCTCGTTGCGCGCACCTGAAGGACCCCTAGTTCTCTAAACCCTAAACTTTCCTTGGCAGGAGGCTGAGGAAGGCACCGACCCAGCATCTTGGCTGAGTGCACGAGAAGAAGAGACGGGTCGTAAAACCTGAATGTGTATAATAGTAGTTTCCATTCTCTTTTCCATTATCCCAATATAACCCCAATATACCCTAATATAACCCCCATTATAAACCCCATAATCCCTATAGTTTCCATTTCCTTTTCCATTATCCCAATATAACCCCAATATACTATAAGGGTTTAGGCTCCATCTCTGGGGTCCTTGTCAAAGCCCCGGGGTGTAAAATGCTGAAAGCACAACCGACGCAACAGCAAGGGTTTCAGATGTTGCGGCGCTTGGAGTGGTGATTGGAGCAGTGCTGGAGTTGTGATTCATCTACAAAGAAGAAACAGCCGTGGAATTGTTTCTCGAGACAGGGGCTGCCTATGTACGGTGCAAGGAGTCTAAAATTGGGACCCAATGTGAGACTCTGCAACATACAGATTGGGTGGTGAAATTTTAGGACGTATGATTTCGAGCCTTGACGAAAAACTTGAGATCTTGTCAGTAGTTTTCCACTCACAGAAAGCGGAAGCACCTTCTACAGCCCGTTTACAATGTTGGTTTGTATGGGATGTGAATTTAGTGGGCTTCAAGGGAGATCGGTCAATTACCCGAAACATATTCAAGCCCAGTAAACGCAGGCAGTCAGTATCCTCTGATCACATCCCCCCACGGCATCTGTGTAAGGGACCTCGATATTGTTCAATTGCCACAAATGGGCGTGTATGGAGGAACTGCTACAAGTGAACAAAGTCGGGTTTGCTTGTACTTTGGCTTCACCCCTTTCACAGCCAAAACGGGGGCTGATCAGTTTCGAGGCTTGACGTGTTGAGTGTGTCATCATCCCCCTTCCTCAATGCTTCAGATCGTGCGTGAAACCTGTTTGGCCACTTATAGAATTGCATGGTAAGCCAAAACCTGAATAGTAGTTTCCATTTCATTTTCCATTATCCTAATATAACCCCAATATACCCTAATATTACTCCAATGGGTACCTTGAACCCGGACATTGACGAATAGCATTGCTTCTGGGTCCAGAACGCGTTGTTTTCCATGCTTCCAAGCCCTTGCAGTGCACCGCCCCGGCTGTAGGATAGGCTTCCCTGCAGCGCCCTCAAACCCTAAGTCGGAGAGAGTCTGTAGACATCCGACGTAAGCCCAGACCCCAAACTCCTCCTAAACTCAACTTCCTAAAAGTCAGAAACCCCCAGCCTCAGGCCAAGAAGAGCGGTTCTGGCAAAACTGGCGCTCAGCGCAGGATTTAGCCAGGGCTTGTCGGGACTTCCATTGTACAGATATAACTCAGGCTGATGTTCTCACGCGCTTACAAAGCGTGCAGCATCTGCCGAAATCAGGGTTCCTTGTATATCTTTAATTCTAAGACGCCAGACCTTCAATCCTTAATCTTGAGCCCAAACTCCCTAAACCCTGAATCCTAGCTCCGAAGACCTAGAGAACCCTGAGCCTTAGCATCCTACACACCCTAATTAGATCCCGGAACTTCAAATCTCTGGCAGGATGCCCAAGTGGTACCAAGATGAGAGCAAGGAGCCACTTCAGAGCTTTGATGTTGTGTGGGCATGTCCTCCCAGACCTTCAGAATGTACCCAAGAATTGCAGGTTTTGCTCTGACCTAGGGCTTGTTGCAGCCCAGAATCGCCAGCATAGAAAACCGCAACATATATGGAGCTGACACATAAGATACATGGGATGTTTGGAGCACTTTGCAGCTCTAGGTTTAAGTTCCCCCCAAGAAGTGCTGCGATTTTTCTTAGCATTCGATCGGCTTTTGCTGATTACAACTGATCCCTTGTTTCCACCGTGTTTGTCCTCCTTGTTTGCAAGAGCGGGTCTACGCAGGATAGTTATCAAGAAGACTTCAGTATATGCAGGCAGAAGACAGAGATGCATGCATATGCTGGTTTCTACAAATTCGTTCAGGAGCACGTATTTGGGGATACATTAGGGGGGCTTTTGTTTTCTCAAGCTCGCATGCATGCATGCGGTTGATACCAAAAGCCTGCATCACCCTAAGCACCTTATACCTTGAGAATGATGGTTTCAAAGTATACGAAGTAACACAAAGGTCATGCAGGATTGTTGGTACTAGTAGTACGTTTACGTTTCGGTCAACATAGCATCCTCCTTCTAACGCCATGCTTGGGGGTCAGGGGGGACTCTTGTGGGTCAGGGGGGACTTAGTAAGCACACTTATAACTCCTATAATCCATTGAAGGATTATAGGGGTTGTGATTGTACTTGCTATATCTAATGCTCACCCCCAACCCTAAACCCTAAACAGTAGTTTCCATTTGATTTTCCATTATCCCCATATAACCCCAATATAACCCTAATATGATCTGCCCCTATCTTACACCCTAAGCCCACATAACCCCAACATAACCCTGTTCAACCCCTCTGCTTACTAAGTCCCACTGATCTTCCACCATCAGGACCTCCACACTAGCAAGGGAGGCGCTCCGGCTGCTGTGCGGGGCAGGGAGACCCAGCTATGCTGCGTATGGGTACCCATTGGGGCAATAAAACGGAAGCTACTATTTAGGGTTTATATACAGGGGTATATTATATTAGGGGTTATATTGGGATAACGGAAAATAGAATGGAAACTATTACAATGGGTTATATTGGGGTAATATCAGGGTTATATTGGGAGAATGGAAAATAAAGTGGAAACTACTATTTAGTTTTGGGATATAGGTACCCATTGGGGTAATAGTAGGGTTACATTGGGACAATGGAAAATAAGCTGGAAACTACTATTTAGGGAATAGGCTTTAGCACTAATTAATGTGGCTTGGAGCACAAAGTGCCGTTTTCGCTAGAAAGGACAACCCAAAGAGGCAAACATCCAAAGGCCGAATCCCCTCGAGCCTAAACCTCGCAAGAAGCACCAGCCACCTGTCCTAAACTACAGGTGCAAATCCCGAGCACTTCGAGTTGTACCGTGGCCTACAGCAGGACTGTCCGTTTGGGACATGCAGGTCACGTAATAGCCCTGCGAAATTCACTGTAATGGCCCTCCATAAGAAGATCCCTACATCTGGCTAGTGTATTTCCATTGTGGACTTCAATGGATTAAGAAGATTGCGAGGGTCAAAGGGAATATTTGAATATTTGGTATGAAGGTGAAGAGGGCAACCGGCAAATACTCAGACCTCTGCGTGACTCTCAACTCAGACACCCCAGAATTCAGCAACAATGGGCTCCAACCCTACTTGAAAGCTCGTGGGACTTAGTAACTACTTCTAACTAGGGTCAGAAACCCTACTTATAGCTGGAACAAACATGAAGGCAATTTAAGGGAATCATAAGTACGGTTATAAGCCCATGGCTAAGTCCCCTTAACCTTCAACAACATCCGAACCCCAAACATGACCCTGACCTGCCACACTACGACCCCCCCCCGCTCCTATCAATACTAATGAGATCTTCAACCTCCACCTTCATAGCTGGAACTCAACTGCCAAGATTTCCAGGCCGTAGTCTCACTGTAACTCCAGACCCCAACGCTCAACAAAATTCCGTAGAATCCATGAAGAAGTGTTGAGGAGCCTTCTTCTTGAAGAGCCTTCCTAAACTATAATTCAAGCAGTTCTAGGAGAAGACGAGATACAAATCATAGTATCAACAATAAGAAGACACAACCTCGTGCTGTGCATTTTTCACTTGCACATTCTAGGAGTGGGCCGTGCATGACTGCTACGCGCGCATCGGCATCCTCTACTTCTTCTCACACTGGATCACTGCTGCGCTGGCCTCTGAGGGCTTTAGGGGTTGCAGTAGGGGGTTTGGGGCCCAAAACCCTAACTTAAGGGTTCAGGGTATAGGGTTTAGGGTTTAGGGTTTTAACCCTAAATCCCTAAACCCTAACCCCTACCCCCTACATGCAGGATGCAGGGCTGAGGCTCTGGGATGAAAGAAGGTTTGGTAAAGGGGGTGTGGGGTTGATTTGGTGGCTTCAGGTGAATAGTCTGAATAGTTCAGTCTGTAGAGTTGTCAGCGTTAGGGACTACGTCTGTAGTGCGTGCTTGTGTGGTTTGAGATAATGAGACCTGGGTTGCATGGATTGGTTCGGCCTCCTGCACATGCTCTCAAGGCAGGATGCCAGTCTTGTGTAGGTTTTAACTGCAAACTTTTCATCACGCGGTTGGGCTAGTTGGCCGGATCAGTCTCCGGGGCTTCAAGCCTTTCCATATAAGTCCCTTTGCCAAATCTCCAGCTGGTGTTTTACTTGTCTGAATAAGAGAGTTCCCAAGCTCTTCACCTCTAGGCCCTCTTCCTTCAGCCCCCAGACTCCTCAGTCCCTGTCATGTTTATAGTCTGGCTCTGAGGCAGCAATCTACACTCAGTGCCACTGCTTTGGAGAGCTCCGAGGAGTGGGGGACCTGAAAGAGCAGTTGCATTGGATGGTGGAATGATCTGGCTTAAGGCAAGGATCCTCAAGATTGGGGTCAGATCCGTACGTTGTGCCAAAAGTAGCTGTGAAGTGGACCTCCGTCCTCTTTCTAGCACTCGGAGCTCAATCAAGAATCCAGTTTGGGCCCCTTTAAGCAAAGTTGCGGAGGACGGATACTAGGCAAATATGTTTGGCAACGGCAATCAGCTTTGGGAGGCGGGTTTTCCATTTCCTGTCTGGGTCTTGTTGGGGATCACTAGACAAAGGCACAGCATTGAAAAAGTCGAGACAATCTGAGGATCCCTTCAGACCCCTGGGTTTGGAGGCTTGAAGGTTTCCTCATTACGGACAGCTACAAGGAGGTGTGAATTCTGTGGAGCATATTCTTCCAAGGCTGGTTCTTTTAGGGGTACAAGCCCAGCTTCTGCTTAAGGTGTGTTCTGTGTGTGTGTGTGTGTGTGTGTGGTAATTAAGATCTCCAGACTTACTGGTGGTGAGGAGGCGAAAGAGAGAACATGGGGTATGAAGATGATATTTGGGATCATTAAGTGAATCCAGTGACTACTGTAGGTGTCCAGTCCTTCCTTGCCTACAAACCACCCGTAATAGTAAGAACAGGAATAATACTAACGATAGGAAGAACAGTAAGACTAGGAAAAATGAGCAAGTAGAGAAAGATGGCCAGCCTTCCCACCAAGCTCAGTTACATTTGAGCTATAGTCTAAACTCCTGAAAGAGGGGGCTTCTAGGGAGATATTAAGGGGGATAGTAGCGGTTTAGACTTTAGCTCATTTGGGTTGTGTTGTGTTTTGCTGCTCTCATAGGTTGCCCCTTGCCAAACATGATAGTAGATCAGCCGTTGTGCAAGATTCGATGCACGTGAGGCTTAGATTGCCCTCAACCTGCAGTGCTGTTGTACTTCCAGGCAGTAGGATCCTCACTGCCCCGCAACGGGCGTGATCTTGCGCACCTGAACCGCAAGTCTTCAGTTTCCAAACCTTGCACCCTTAAGCCCCAAAGCTGAGATTGCAAAAAACCGTCAATAAAGAACCAAAAGCCAAGAAGGGAGCCCTGCGTGCGTTTACAATCCCTACGCCCTACATGCCCTACGAATCCCAAGGGCATGCCTCCATTGATAGACATCAACAGACTGGCACATACCAAACCTGAAACCCTCCGCAAATCCCCAAATCTGCTTTGACTGAGATTTGGCCGGCCTGGAGTTGCAGCGTCGTCTTCTGCACGGCACATTGGTGCATGCTAAAGCTGGACATCCAGGAGGAGAAGGGGAGTGGGGACTTTTGGGTTTAGGGCTTTAGGCTTAGAGGGGGTGTCGTTGGGGGTAGGGCTTACGGTTTAGGATTCAGATTGCAGGAGGAGGGTGAAGCGTTCAGGATATTTAGCGTTCAAGTGTATCGGGCTCTTGGAAGGAGGGGGGGAAGCCGCTGCTGCACAAGGCTTTCTTTCTTTGGACACTCCAGAGAGTTAGGTTGTATGAAGCTAGACCTGCTGGTTTCCGACGACTTGGGTCATGTAGGTATTAAAAATATGGGCATTCTCCTTGTGTGACTTTATTCTTCCCATCTCACATGCTCACTAGAGCGGAGAAAGGTGAGTGGAAGACTTGGAGAGATTTGCGGCCGCATTGGCTGTACTCAGGAGTCAGACAGCAAGTTCATCGGGCAGCTCCCAATCGAGAACATTGTGCCCTTCACGCCCGCCGTGATCTCAGCAATTTCCATCGCCTGGAAGAGGGGGGCTTCCTCAGCAGACCTAAGAAAAAATGAGGATCAGGCTTGGTGGAGTAGCTTGAAGAGCGAGCAACATTGTGCCTTACCATCCCTGTGCAGATGTTGTCCAATAAGTGGGCCCTACAGTAGTCAGCCCTGCCTTCGAGGGTCAGGAGTGCCCCGAGAGAAAGGCTAGCTGAATCCTCGCCACAGAAAGCTCTTGCTCGCCATTTTGCCGTAAAAGCATCCTCCAAAAAAAATGTCGCGTCCACAGTCATAAAAACCTGGCCAAGCCTTATGGTAGTTTCCTGAATACCATAACCCTGATTATGGGGACCCCCAAAAAGGTTCCCCCCAATTTTGGGAACCCCCCCCCTATTGTCATATTTCCGCTGACCCAGATGCTGCTGGTTCTTGCCATGAGCCTGGACTACTCAGTGCTGGTGCCAAACGACGGCCCGAGGGCCCAAAGATGTGGGGCTTTCTCAAAGCTATGGTTCCCTATTCGGTGGTTTCCCAAAAAAGGGGACCCCAACAAGAAAGACCCAAAATACCATAGTCCTTATTATAGGAACCCCCGAAAAGGTGCCCCTAATTTTAGGAACCCCCTATTTTGAGGATTTAACAGAAGGACCCTTATGTTTTGTAGGAATGGGGGTCTGCGCCATTGAGTTAGACCTTGGGTCCTGCCCCACCCAGCAATGATAATATTTGGACACACCCCCCCCCCATGATCCACCG
>CAJNIZ010045485.1:22295-44519 GCA_905231905.1 Symbiodinium pilosum
CAAAAAAAGATCTCTTCGGTGGATCGTGGGGGGGGTGTGAGCTAATATTTATATTATGGTCATGCATAGCCCTTAATGTTACCCCTATTATAGGCTGTTACTTGGTGGGGGCAGGACCCAAGTTAGACCCCAGATGAAGGACCGGGCTGGACAGCTGAGTGTCGACTGTTGGGAATGGGGAGGAGGAGCCTTCTGTACATTCCTTGAATGGGCTCTATGTGTTTTTAGAGATACGGGGATTCTTGTAAGGGTATGTGGGGAAGGTATACAGGTATGTAAGAGGAGATAGAGACACCACAA
This sequence comes from Symbiodinium pilosum, assembly GCA_905231905.1. Lineage (NCBI taxonomy): Eukaryota > Dinophyceae > Suessiales > Symbiodiniaceae > Symbiodinium > Symbiodinium pilosum. The sequence goes on from CAJNIZ010045485.1 coordinate 22,596, forward strand.
ACTCTCACTAGCATGCAGCTTGAAACCCCAACTTCCCAATCCTGCACCTCCAAGCTACCAGGCGGGAGTGCTTCTTTTCCTGGCCGTAGGTTGAAGTGCGCCCATGGCAGGCTTACGATGGTCTAAAGTCTGTTCATCGTTGTCCATGACGCATTGTCAACTGTCTTCCTAACACAAAAACTACAGCACGGCCTTTGTACCTTCACATTCTAGCAAGGTCTGTGGTAGTTATGCTATTGCCAGTTATTGGCCTATGGACGCTCCCGACTTCATCGAAGCCTGATTTGTAATTCTCAGCCTCCAGTCTTGACCTCTTGGCCCTACCCAAAACATTGAACTGCAAGCCTTGACTAGGTTGAGTGTCTCCTGCAGTAATCCTGCAGAGGGACCTGTGTCAACAAGTAGTGCTCCTTCTTTTCTATCCTTTCCCTTGAGACTGGACTCCGTATCATCGCTCTTCAGGGTGGATCGCCCTCATCTACGTCATTGCGTGGGTTGCCTATGCAATCCAATTCACCTGGGCCCTGAGGCGTGCTGCGGACCACCTCTCGGGCTTTACGTAGGAGCCTGAAATGCCCCCTTAGAATCGCGTGAAATTCCTGTGTAGTGTACCGACGGTATGCGGGAGCTGACACCCCGCTCGACTTGTTCAGGCTTCTACGCAGTTGTGAAGGAGTTGACAGATTTTCTTTTCAACAGAGCGGTCGCTTTGCATATGTTGGCTTGATTAGATGGGTCGTGGCCTCTCATGGGGGTGTTGTACCATGGTACCCGCAGCCTCCAAGACAGGTAGGAGCCCCTGAGCAGGCAATGCTGTCAAAACTCCACAAAAGAGAGGTTGCTAAAGTTTGTTTTGAATTCATCGTTCGTGAGGGTGGCCAGCGCCTTATCTGACATTTCTAAACCTGAACTGAAGCCCCAAACTCCTAAAGAACTTACTGGTGCTTCCGGGAGAGAGGGAGAGTGAATCCCCTCCCTACGCCCCTGCCTGAAACACCAGTAAAATCAAGGCCGCAAGCCCCCCCTCCTGTAAACAAGCCAAAAGCCAAAGCTTGCCCCATGTTTCACGCAGGCTTTTCGAGCTTGCAATGCCTCATCCGCAGGCTTTGGGGGACTTTACACTGTTTGACGGCTTGGGCTGCAATCAATGGTTACACTTTTGGGGGGCTTGCAGCTAAGGATGCCAAATTCCGCCACTTTGGATTGGTTGGTTATTCGGTTGTTTTTGGGACCTGGTTCAGGGTTTCAGGGTTTTTTCAAGAGCAGGTAGGTTGGCTCATTACCGGGTCCAAGATCGCTGCAGCGCCTGCCCATTTTCTGGGACCTCCCACGTGCAACGATCGTCGTCAGGAGCACCCCAGAACAGGTAACATCCAGCGCCGTTCTCAGAAATGCAGAATCTAGAACTTGTAACAACCAATCCCCAAGCCACGCCTAAATCTACCAAACTAGAGCAACGTAAACCACCCTGCAAGTAAGACGTTCGCTATTTGATTCTGCTCGGAAGCGAAAAGACTCCAGACACCAAAGCTCGACGATTTCGAGCAATAAGCCTCTGCGCCAAGCCCGGCCTTGAGGCAGATCCACCTGAGATTGCCGGCAAGCCCTGGACTCCGGGTGAGTGGTGGAGAGCTGAGCTGGGTGTTCGGAGGAAGTGAAGGCATAAGTGCGATTGCGGCGGGGTTTCTGATGTCAAAGAATGACATTGCTGCACTTCAATGGCTTCTGAAAGGCAGTGGTGGTGACCGCGAGTAGGTTTAGAAGAAGGAGAAGCATGAGACTACAGAGATGATACACGCAATGCATGAACAAATGCACGGCTGGCCAGGATGCATCTTCGCATGCAGCCTCTGCACAGCTGCCCCATGTCACCTAAGGGTTAAGTGGTTTCGATTCGTGGGGTTTTTGCTACGGTGTGGCAGAATCCTAGATTTTCCCTTTGAGACTGGCTCCAAGGTGGCTGCCTCGCGCGTTGGCGCCTTAGTGCAGAGAGCTGCGGTCCATGACCCATCCATTCCTTCCACCTCCCCTACAAGCAGGACATACTGTGGGAGCCAGGGAGTTAGTTGAATACGAGGGGTGTGATCATGACCATGAGCTTTCGAGCTGAAATGCAAGGTCCAAAGTCAAAATCGGGACATGGGCATGTCTCAACACAATGGGCCCAATTGGAGGACTCACGTTCAGATACATGGTATTTTAAGGTGGCCGAAGTTCAGTTGGCCAGGCGACGCAACAAATCTTGTGGACCCCCTTTTTACTAGCACCCAGGTTCACCAACACCGTCTACATCGTTTCACCGCCCAAGCAACTCGAGCCCGGGAACGTCTGCTTGCAGCAGGCCTTGGGGTGTAGGGTTGAGGCTTGGGGCTTTGGGCTAGCAGTACTGTAGCAAGTGTAGTGATATCTGTTTAAAGTTTTTGTGCGTGCATTTCAAGGGTATGTGCTCATCTTGCTTTGCTCTTATTCACTCGCAAGTCCAAGCAGGAGGTGGCAAGACAAGCGCTGATATCCATTTGTCATAGGCCTGCTTTGACCGAAGCTTCCGCTGCAGAGTATTCCCATCCATGTTGACACAAAGGTCAAACCCCAAACCTCGGCTAAACCTTCACTCAACCCCAAACACTACACCCCTAAACCCCAAACGTGGCCCTGCACCCCAAACCCGTATATGATTCTAAGCGCTCACTCTCTCTCTCTGCCTCTTGCGTTTCAAAGCACCACGGCTCGGACCCGCGCTCTAGTTGGGCACTCGCTTCACGGTCTCCTCGCTTGCCATGTTTGTTGCTGATGATCCTGACTGCCAGCTGCATCGGCCCCTTCGTGCACCGACGCTTGAAGATGACTCGCTATGCTCCTTACAGTGCCTGGCAAACAGCGTTCAGTTCTTCGACATGGAGGTCTTTGACAAGCTTGGGCTTGGTGCTTGAACTTGGTGCTTGGCCATGCGCTTAGGGGGTCATAAGGCTGCTGCAACTCGGCCAATATCCTCACAGGAGGGTACAGCAAGACGATGGGCTAATGTGCTTGCTGGTGGTAGCTACACTGCCCAAAGCAGTGGCGCCATGCCGTCTCGGACCTGCATCAATTCTTCATGCAATTGCCTTCCTGAACGAATGGATCTGGAGACCACCTGCAAGCCCGTGTGATTGAAAGGCCCAGCTTTCCACTGACTTTTGTGCAGTTTCTCATGGTGCTGGTTGTGCGAGTGTTCCGGTGAAAGTCGTCGCACGCACTGGGGCAGCTCCTTCGCTCCTTGCCATTACTTGGCTACAGCTGTCGAGCAAAGCATCGTGGCTGACACGTTTACCGCTGATTGGCTCCTGTCATAATCTTTCAGCTTCGTTCAGTGCGTTCAACAAGGCTAGCGTTGCACGAACGAGCATATTCGTTTTCCTGCAGAGTTTTCATCCTCGTGAGTGTCGACGTTCGCTCTGGACTCTTCACTCCCGTTCCAGTAGGTATCGGGCCTGCAGCGCGACAGGTCGATTAAGCAGCTCACGCATTGTGACACGTTGCTGTATGTCCCGTTCGTTGTGGGAGTCCTTTGCTGTTGACTTGAATGGTTGCTGGCACTCAGCTCGTTCTCTATCTCAGATTCTGGCCTTCATTGGCCAGGTGTCCCTGACTCTCTGTTTCTTTCGGTTTGTACTGTATGAACTATTATGTCATGTTATTTATATATACATTCATAAACCCATTTGCATTATATACCGTACAGATTCAACGTAGCTCCAGGAGATGAAGGCAGCGAAGGGTGGCAAGGGTGCCACGGTGCCGCAGAAGAAGGCTCGCGAGGCCTCCATCCCCTGCGAAATCAAGGTTGGGTGTATAATAACATGGGTGTATAATAACAAGTTGAAGCTGAGGACAGCACATTTAGACCACAAAAAAAAAGTTCTGTAGGCCATTTGGAAGATATAGAGGGCATCGGATCTGCAGTAAGAGGATACTTTGGTAATCCCAATGCCCCGATTAGGACCTTACTGCGGTGACGTCATGAAGCTATAAGGTCCAAATATTGGTACCCAAAAGGCTCTTACTGCACAAGGGGTAATAAGACTTTTTTGGGTTTGGGTTTTGTTTGCTGCAAGGCAATGCACGTTTTGAAAAGGATTACGTAAAGATCTACGAAGGATATAGAGGGCTGGGGCTATACAGCTGAACACGGCACTATATGGGGTTCCCCTTGGTGGCCATCTTGAGATCCTGTTCCGGTGCACAGGCATGTCAGAATTTCAGATATGAATTTGCGCGAATTGTTTTGGCAGTTAGTGTGCTCACGTCGTTGCAATATATTACACGTCAAGCTAGGTTTTGAGGCCCCAAGAGGACATATATTCGTGCATCATTCTGAAATACATGGGCATGTCATTTTTATAAGGTCCTGTGGGGGGCCAAGTGGGGCAGGGCTATGCTTTCTGCACCTGACAGCAAAACATGTGCGTGATTCGTGATGAACCATGTTTTTGGAGAAGAGTACTCCAGACCCCTCTTATTCAACCTAGTTTCTGGAAGTTAACGCGGCCCATAAGAATAGTGAGCATGATGCTTTGCCATGCTTGGGCATTGACCTTTGGAGGTTATCAAGCCTACGGCATCTTCAATACAAGCGTGCAAACTTTGAATGGTGATCTGCTGCTAAACTTCAACCCCGAACTCATGATGCAAAAGGGAAATTTACGTGGGATTAGGAAAGTTTGCCCATTGTGATTGTGACAGCATTGTGCAGCCTGAACGAGGGACACCTGCTTTAAGGGCTTTTCGTAGAAAACAACCCCAGCAGATGTACCGTGCTCCTCCGCTACGTGCAGCAAAATCTTGATTGAGAACGGCATGATTCTGAGCACAAGATATAGTGCCGATGGTTACACATGCTTATCAGCTCTCCTGCCACTTTCAGTTTTCAGGCAGCTGTAGTTTCCATTTCTTTTCCACTCCCTACACCATAATGAGAGTTATGGGGGTCAATCCCTATAACCCGCTAGCCCTGCTCCCTAGGCTGGTCCCATGCTCTACCCTTGGAAGCTCTTCCGTGGAGCCCTTCTCACCAACATCAGCGAGATGCCTAGAAGGGCGTCAGAAATCTGTATCTTTAAGACCGCATCCTTTGGCTGTAAGGATGCAATATTTTAGTTCTTGAAGCATGTACAGAAATGGCATAGTGTACATATTTATGTACAAATATATATATATATATATATATATTTGTACATCAATTTACAGATAAACATAATATACATACATTGTGCCACGTACTCCTTCTCCCCCTCCGTGAAAGCTCCTCCCCATTGCTACCCTTGGCTTAGGCCTTTGGATCTTCATCATGTTCGGACGCGTCTTCGACCAGGCAGGACTGAAGAAATTCCAGGGGTTCACCTAGGATGAGGATCATCCTCTCTTGGGTTTCCCAAATGTTCTTAGAAATGTGTATTATTGTCGTTCATTGTAGCGAAAAAAAACTGAGATCCGATTCCACGAGTATCAATGCAAAGAGCCTCATCGCATTTTTCAAACGTGGGAATCAAGTTGTGCCCTGAATGGTGAAGGGCGGCAGTACTTCTCCAGCCAATTAGACACCCGAGGTGGCCGACTCTGTTTCATAAGAATTTTGTCCAAACAAGGGAGTATATTCCAAAGACACCCTCATACCAAACATCCCCAAACCCAATTGACCTTACTTATGTATTCTGGATGGTCACGCGCAGAGGACGCCCATGCATGAGCCTGCCCAGGCAACCACCTGTTAAACGACACCCACTGGTGGTCAACACAGGGTGTGGAACCATAGGCGTAATCCTGCACAAGGTTGCTGCTGGTGGTGGTGGGGACAGGATAGATGGACCCGGAATACCTATATCCATCTATATCCTCAAAATTGTGGTATAGCAGTCACTAGACGAAGGGTCATGCAGAATTTTGCTCACCAACAGCAGTACCCAAGAGATGCCGTTTTTGTGAGTCTCTCTCCGGGAACTCTGACCCTGCACCACACCTTCGACCCTGCACCTTAAACCTACACTCCAACAGTAAACAGCCAAATGCTGGGGATTTTTGTACCTGTATCAAAATTTGTGCTACATGTGCCCTAAACCCTTAGACCACCAAAGCACTAAATGCGTTGGGTTGAGGTGCATGGCGAGAGGCAGCTGCTGAAGCAGGAAGGGCGAGTGATGTGCGCGAGCCCAGCTATTTAGTTTTGGGCTCCAGTTGATGTGTGGTTTAGGGTCAGGGCGCAAGCCTAAATGAGCAAAGGCCAGTCCCTGCAGTTTCCCCGGTAGATCTACACGTGCAGAAGAGGACAAGCAGCATTGAGAAATGTGGCACAAGTACTGCGCCTGGCACGGAACCTGCAAAGAGCCTGCCAGCAGCTTGTGTGGTTTTCGAGCCGGGCTGACATGCAAGTTTTTTAGGAACGTGCCGTGCGCATCACGACCATTTTGAAGAAAGCAAGTTCGTTCTTGAAGTGGAAATCTGCCAAAAATGGTGCGCCTGAGGCATGCAGGAGAATTTTGTTCTTCTCTTGGTGCGTGAAGTGATGCAGGGTCTCAGGTTTTTGAAGATGCAGAGCAGAAAGTGCTTTAAATCACCGTGCACGGAGCGCCTGCTAGAAGGGCCGAACCTGACAGTCAGCCTGTTGTGGGTTTTCGGCGATTGTGAAGCTTACAGGTGCTTCACCGACTAGGGATTCTTTGCATAGTGAAGTGCAACAATGCCGGACAACGCAGTACTGCAGAAGCGCTGCAGATGCCCTTTTTGCCAGGCTAGAGCTCCCGAAGCAGCCTCCTAACTGCCTCAGACGGGCTCAACAACCCTATGAACATATTCTTTGGGCATCGATGCTCTGGTTAGCGGTTAGCGGATGCTCTCAACAGACCCTGAAGCAAACCAGATTCTTCACATCGAAACATCCGGGGACTAGCGTGAGTAGAATAAGGTGCTTATGAGGTCTGCTGGGTTGTATAGGGATGGTTGCAGGGATTGCCTGGCATGGTGGACATATTGGTGATGACCTTTCCAGGGTGAATGATGAGGCAGTAGTATTGGCAGTTTGTGAGTCTGCTAAATACGCGAGTTGAGAGTCTTTGGGAGTCGTTGCAAAGGTTGAGGGCGTAGGTTCATGGATCGTTATTGCAGGAAATCCTTGAATCATCATGTAAACATGAGGCTGTGGGATTAAAGATAAATTATGGCCGCTGCAGCACCTTGTCCTTCTTTGTTCCAGTCTTGCCTGCGCTCCAGCCCTTGGTTGTCCAAGAGGCTTGGGATCAAGGGAGGTTTGGATGGTTTGAGCACAGACTTTGTGATCTGCAAGCTTGCAGAAGTTGACGGGCCCAGGAGCAGACGTCCGTCAATCTGTTATCTGGAGCAGTGATGTGTGTTTGTGAAGAGTAGTCAAATGTTCAAGCTCTAGCTTGTGTAGCCTGTCTCGCAGGCTGCATACGTAATGGAAAAGTTTGGGCAGCGCCTAGACCCCCGCGTATGCTTGTGTCTTGAACAGGAGGCCCACAAAAGGGGCGACAATAAACCCCTTGGCTTGCACTAGCAGTGATGGCTTGGGGTTTTACTGGCACCGCAGAAGCCGAATTACAACCTCACACTTGCACCATAGCATGGAGGGGAAATACAAGGATGTTGATGGAGAGCACTTCGCCCACAGCAGTCCTTTTTTTGCACTGTGCCTTAGGAAATGGAAAGTCAATTAGTTCTCACAACTGCTACCTCTAAGTCCCTAAGCAATAGCAGAAGCTGCAAACCCCAAAACTCTTAAAACCTAATCGCCTAATTCTCAACCCTGATCCCGCCCAACCCATAGGGGTTTCCCAAAGGAGTACTTTTTGGGGAGCCCTATCATAAGGATCATAGAATATTGAGCTCTATATGGGATTAGGGTCCCCCATTTAGGGAAACTTCCCCTTAACATCAAAAGCTAAGGCGCTGGCCCTCCCACATGCAGCCCTGGACCACACCCTGGACTCGTAACGGAACCCGCCTGGGCCTGGGGTCTGCTTTACATGCAACGCTCGTAGGAAAATGGGAGGTATTATTGAGTCCCCAATACAGGGTGAGATAGCCTTCTGCTTTTGGTTCTTTGTAAGTAGCAGTTTTTAGGTGCAGTGTAGGGACTAGAATGTTGAGGATTTCGGGCGAGCCAACGTGAAAGTAGCAGTTTTGTCACATTTCTTCAGCCTGCCGGCCCTTACAAGTGCGAACGGATTACAGTATAGCTCCCGATAGCATAGAATGTGGGAGAGTTTTGAGAAACACCTATAGGGGATTAGGGTTTGGGGAGTAATGAGTTGGTTCGAAAGGGGATTTCTTGTCGTTTGGAAGGACATGCGCGGCTCAAGCTTTGGGAGGCTCTAGTGATGCCTACGATATTTGCCGGTGAGGTTCGACGTAGAAAGCCGCAGTTCCAGCCGAGCTAGAGCATTTGCAACACAACCATACTGAAGCATGAACCTCCAAGCACATCTGTGAAGTCCAGACTGTTTCAAGGATTCGTCACGGGATTGCGTTAAGTAAAGCAAAGGATGGTGTCCAGGCCATTGTACTACAAATCCTGCATGACCCGAAGTACCTAATGCCTTGGGAGTTTTGGTATTATGCTGTAAACGCTACGCCCTTTAGCATGAACAGAAGTAGGGTAGTCTAACTCCAACCCTACCGGTCCGTAATGTCTGGGGGAGGCAGCGAGTTTCGGAGGTTTGGAGGTTTTTACGGAAGGATTTAGGACTTACGTTGGCTAGGGAACTGTCAGCGATTTGGCACCAGGGGGCCAGATTGAGCCAGTTTGAAGGCTGAACCTGGATTTAGGGTTCTAGGGCGTGACTTTGAGGTCGGAGTCCGGGCTCTAAGCCTCTACAGCTCTCTTTCAAGTAGATGCGCAAAGGCTACCTCAAACATCAGGACTGCAAGATTTCAATGCTGCCTGAGCTTACTAGTATTTGGTGACGTCTTCTTCTTGCCGCTCGAGAAAGAAGACTTCTCTAGCAATCCCCATCTAATATCCCCATCTAATCCTTAAAGATGTCGGCACTTTGAGTTTGAGAAATCCCAACGTCTCGGCCTCGTGAGCTTGTAACCCTTAGCCCACACAATATAAAAGCATGAAGCACAGTAACCCCAAAAGTGCGCGAAGGCAACGAGTGGGCCCACACGGGCGGTTCAGATCGCCGGCTGATGGCCCCAAACCAAGCGGGATCTGATCACTATGATGACCATGAGTACCATGTTTACTTATTATTTTTACTAGTACTATCATTTGTATTATTATGCCTATTATTCTGGGTTGCAACTAGGTCTGCAGTTGACTTCATAAAGGTGTTAACAGGCGTTATGGCGCTTAGGATGTTGTAGGACTTGATGGCAGTCATACGGTCCATGCCGGGGCTGCCCTGTGAGCATAGGAGGAACGCCAATGGCTGCGCAGTCGCCTAACTTTGGAGGTTTGAGGGAAGACTTCGCGGGCATAGAGCTAGCTTTGGTTTCAGAGTTCCAAGTTGTAGCGTGAGTGGGGGTGGCATTTACAAGTGGCCAGCAACAAGTGAGCCAAGGCACGTGTTTTGTGAATGATTTGTGTGTATACGCTCGCCGTACCCTTTCAGCTAACCTGACGGAACTACCCGCACTTGACTGCGGAACTTACCCTAGTACCTATTCTACTACAGAAGTTTCCATGCTCTTTTCCATCATCCCTATATGACCCCATATAACCCCATATAACCCCCATAGGACCTATACAACCAAAGCACCTTCCAATCAAAGCCGCTGACCAGGCCCCTGTAGGCTATCTAGATCATTCAGGAGAATTCTCTCCTTGCTCAGTAGCCATTAGGCATGCCCCCGATGCGTACAACACCCAAAGCCCCATATAGCTGATCATAAACAACTTATATATGGTAGTTTCCCAAAATTAGGTGTACCTTTTTAGGGGTCCCAATAAGGGCTATAGTATTTTGAGGTCTATATTGGGGTACCGTTATTCTGAAAAACTACCATATATATATATATCTTAATATATATATATATACACACCCTATTCTACTACAACAGTTTCCATGCTGTTTTCATTATCCCCATATAAACCATACGATTCCGATATAACCCTATGCAATGATGTCAGGACCAGCCCTACCTCCTGCGGCAAGATGAGAAGGCACCGGGCTGAACATGAAATTCATGCGCTTGTACCTTGATCTTAGTGGTGGTTACTGGGGAATAGGGGAATATAATCCCTATACAATCTCTGTATGATATATTCCCTTATTTCCAGCTAACCACCGGTAAGTCATGGTTCATGTTGGGATTTTTGGGCTGCAGGGGTCATCCACTCGATTGCTAGGCTAGGCGTACACAACTACGTTTAGGGGCGTTTAGGGGATGGAGGGTTTCGGGCCCAGGGTTCTAAGGTTTAGGGTGCCAGGGAAGAGCCTAGGATTCTAGCAGCTTGTGATGTTTGAATTTGACAGTTGTTACAGTTCTATATAGCCTTGAACCCTAAACCCCTAAGGCCTCAATCCTAAATCCTGAACGTTAGACTTTAAACACAAACCTTAAACTCTTAGACCCTAAACCCTAAACCTGCAGACCCGAAACCCGATTCCAGCGGCCGAAGGTTAAGGGAGCAGACTTTGAACCATCGTAGGGTTTAGGATGTGCCCTGTCCTAAGCTAGCACTCCTATGTCCTTAGGAATTGGGATTTAGGGTACATGGGTTAGGGTTTACGGATTCTTGAAATCATGAAAATATGAAGAGTATATTTTTTACAGTATTGTATAGGTCTAGGTGGATTACAGAGCACTCAACTTGAAAAGGAGCCCCACTTTGAGCGTCAGGGAGACTTAGTAAGTAGGCAGGGTTTAGGTTTAGGGTTGAAGGGTGGAGGCGACGTAGTAAGTAGGTTAATCAGGGGGATAACTGGGGTCGGCTCTAGGGGGTTAGAATTGAAATACACTTACTTAGTCCTGCTGACCCTCCGAGCTTAGGAGTTACAATGCAACCCAGCCCAAATGTACCCCCACAAGGGTTGAAGGAGCTAATAAGGACTATATGAAGCTTAATAAGGCCTAATAGGGTTCTAAATTTGGGGGGTACATTGGGGGGGGGGTACATGTCTAACTCCTAGCAAGTAGAGAGACCTTTTTAACCGAGCTTATGTCGGGTTCCACGTTAATCCCTTCCTCCTGATGTATTAACACCCCCCAAAATTGAATAAGGATTCACTGGGCCTCTGTGGGGTTCCATGTTACTTTGGGATGTAGGGATTTGAAGTATCGTTTAGTATCGTTTTGGGTCCGGAGTCCTCCTACTCAAGCCGCAAACCCTATCGTTTGGGGATTAACCTTCAGGGTTTAGGGCTACACCCTAAACCCTAATAGAATTGACAAGTTAAGAGGTTCAGACTTGGGGGTGACTGGCTTTGATACTGCTGAGAGGATCCCAGCTAGTAGGAACGAAAAGCGCTTTTTGGTTGCCCCGACCCTTATCACAAGTAGCCTACGGGAGTCATATGATAATCATAAGGTCCCCTTTTGGAGGTTGGGTAACCGAACTCACCTTTGTCTATGAAGACCAGTTTAATGATGCCGGGGAATGTACGCTACATGCCAATTCGCAGCACGTACAGTCGCAATTGCCGCATTTTCCGCAGCCAGGTGCATAGTCATGACAGCAAGTGAATGCTATGTTGCTGTGGCTGATACTAAAGATCCCGCATGACTATCAGCACCTAACCCCTTGGGAGTTATGGTGTTCTTGTATGCTTACACGGGTCATGTTACTCTACACCTCTACCCCATGGCCTTTTGAGCTTTGCGACTGGATACTTAGAAGGATATTGACACTCAGAGGGGCCCTTGCAGTCGACTCTTTGCTTGACGCAGCACAGCAGGTGTCACACACCTTTCCTCAATCACCTGAATCGCAATTTCTGTAGTGGAAGAGCGGCCAAGCTTTCGCCATCACTCGGCAGGATGTTGCGAGTCTTCCAGGCTTCGGGTGAAGAAGTCTTCCGGATTGGATTTGAGGAGTTCGTGGCAATGGCCCCTGAAAACGGGCAGCCAAGCAATGTACGAGCTCTCAAGTGCCATGTTCAGCGTTTCAGCGGGCAGTCCCGCTTCAAGCAACGGCTGTTGCATCTGGAAGGTCACATGTTGCCAGATGATTTTGTGTTCACAGGGCCAACAGATGTCCAGCTCATACTGCAATGCTTTGAAGCGAGCTCGCAGGAGCAAATCAGGCATCTCCAAGATGCCGCAGGCGGCAACGATATCCAAGCAATGGAGCAGCTCCTGCAGAGGCCACAGGATCCAGACTTGGAAGTCGGAGGACAGGCACCTGCTCTGCACCTCGCATGTGACCGAGGCCATGTCGAGGCTGCTAGCTTACTTCTCGAGGCCGATGCTGACAAAGATATGGCCTTCGGCTACCATGGATTCACTCCGCTGATCAGCGCGTCACAGAAAGGCCGCTCGGAAGTGGCTCGTCTGCTGCTGGAGGCGAATGCTGACAAGGATAAGGCCAACAACACGGGCATAACTCCGCTGACCATCGCGTCACACGACGGCCATTTGGAAGTCGTTCTCCTGCTGCTAGCGGCGAATGCTGACAAGGATAAGGCCAACAACACTGGCACAACTCCGCTGATCAGGGCATCACAGGAAGGCCACTTGGAAATCGCTCGTCTGCTGCTGGCGGCGAACGCTGACCAAGCGAAGGCTGACGACGACGGCGATGCTCCGCTGATCATAGCGTCGCAGGCAGGCCACTTGGAAATCGCCCGTCTGCTGCTGGAGGCGAACGCTGACAAGGATAAGGCCAACAACACTGGCACAACTCCGCTGATCATGGCGTCACACGAAGGCCACTTGGAAATCGCTCGTCTGCTGCTGGCGGCGAACGCTGACCAAGATAAGGCTGACGGCGATGGCGATGCTCCGCTGATCATGGCGTCACAGGAAGGCCACTTGGAAATCGCTCGTCTGCTGCTGGAGGCGAATGCTGACAAGGATAAGGCCAACAACAAAGGGGCTACTGCGCTGATCATTGCGTCACAGGAAGGCCACTTGGAAATCGCTCGTTTGCTGCTGGCGGCGAATGCTGACAAGGATAAGGCCCACAACGATGGCGCAACTCCGTTGATCAGGGCGTCACAGAGAGGCCACTTGGAAATCGCTCGTCTGCTGCTGGCGGCGAACGCTGACCAAGATAAGGCTGACGATGATGGCGGTTGTTGCTGATTATGGCGTCGCAGGCAGGCCACTTGGAAATCGCCCGTCTGCTGCTGGAGGCGAACGCGGACAAGGATAAGGACAACAACAAAGGGGCTACTGCGCTGATCATGGCGTCACAGCATGGCCACGTTGAAATCGCTCGTCTGCTGCTAGAGGCGAACGGAACAAGGTGAACGCCAATAACAATGGCGCAACGGAGGTACTCATCGCGAAATGTACAGTCTGACTGTCTCTGAAGTGGAATTCCAAAAAGAGTTGTACAAAGACGGGTGCTTTTGCACAAAGGAGGCTATATGGAGTTAATCTTGGGGGAGGACATATCCATGTTGCTGTCTGTTTCACAAGGGTTACAAGCCTCTGTTTTGACTGATTGCCAGCAGGAGATGGAGGAATCAATCCCGAAACTGCCGCTATAGAACCCCAATAATACAGTGTTTTTCATCTTCTCTTCAATTCCCTCATTCCCAGCTAGTCACCGCCAACCCTCGCGTGCACTCACATGCCGTGTTCCCGGGTCCCTAAGCCAAGCTGGAAGATGCCCTGTTGTCCGCTATAGCTACCACCCTACATGGACCAGGTTTTTGGAGAGGATCATGCAGAAGCATGCAGATTCAAATGATCCCTTCAAACCTGAACAGCTTTGATCCAAAAACGTTCAGCGCAAGCCGGTGGATTCCAGATTTTGACAACTTTCATGGCATCCCACCGCACTAATCCATTCCATTCCGTTCCCAAATCTTTTTGCATAATTGATTCTGCTCTAAGGCTTACAGCTTCAGACTTGCAGCGCAGCGAATCAAATTAGGACCCCGTTTTTTGGAGTTTTTGTAACAAGGATAGTATTGGCATAGTGGTTAAAGTAACAAGGATAGTATTATGTTCTCATTGCCTTAGAAATTTAATTTCCATTTTTACACAGAATATTTTAGTTTTGGGCCCAGGGAGATTACAGAACACGGAACTTGAAACAGGGCCCTATTTGGAAGGTCAGGCGGACGTGGTAAGTAGGTTAATCAAGGAGACAATGGGATCATCCTAGGGGCTTTGAGGGGTTATAAGTAGAAAGACATTTGCCCTTTTTAGCTGAGCCTATGTGGTTCCATGTCAATCCCTTCCCCTTTAAATTAACCCCCCTAATATGAAAGGATAGCATTCATGGGCCTAACATTTTGAAGAACTGCTTTAAACAGGGGCCGCTCAATAATGAATTAGGTGGGCTTTGAGGTCATAGTTAGGGATCATAATGGTAGCCCCCCCCTAAAGGTACCACCCGCCATTTAGAATCCTATTAGGTATATAGTCCTTACTTGGCTCCTTAAACCCTGGGAAGGGTACCTTTCGGGGGGGGGAGGCATGACAAGGCACCCAAGAGAGTTAGGGATCTCCTTTATGTCCGAGGTTGTCATTGTTTTCACATATAACCTTTGCTAAAAACAATACACGGATAATTAGTTAAGTAATTTCCAAATGCATTCATGAATGCAACTAGAAAATTGAATCAACGAATTTCTTGGTTGAACTCAGTTTCATGGAGTTGGAGTTCAAAAGCAGCCCTATTTAATTGTTTCAATACATAACCCCTTAGTATTAAAGATTTTTCCGGGCCCCGGACTATTTGATATTAGGGGGGGATGTCGTTTGACATTGTGGGGACGAGATTACTTCGGGGAAGGGTGGTCTCTGGGAGGTAGGCACTTGAAGTCTAGTTTAGAGCTTGCGCAGAAGTTTTGAACTGAGATCACGCTTCTCAGGCATCCAAAGGTGTACATGGACATCAGTCCATTGGCAATTTCGGATTCTAGTCAACACGGCGAGGGACTACAGTCGGAGATTTGGCTGATTGGGAGTTTGAGCGATGAACAGTGACAGTCGCATGTGCGTCGACCTGCAGGTTTTGAACCTACCTATCATCCCCACACTCAAGATCCTTGAAGCCCCCAAGTCCAGAATCAACATAGTTCGGACCGCTTTTGCAGGGAAATACATGCCACCACTGTAAGATGCAGAAGGCCTTTTGATATGTTTTTTGGCCTGATGGGACCCCTCGAAATCCCAAAGTCTAAATCTATGCCAGCCACCCGAAACCCCCAGTCCACAAGCCCCACCTAAATCCTAAACCTTCCCACAAAAACTCCCTATATCCTGTCAACCCTATACCCCAGAATAACATCATGACTATCATTAATACTCCTACTTTAAGAATTCCTATGGGCAAGGTCTCCGCTGTAGCAGAGCGCCTGGCCGCATCACTGGGGGCTTTGGCCGAGGCCCAGGGTTTGCTTCCCAGTGAGTGCTCTAAACTGGATCAATGTCAGGGATTCTTTAAAGGGGGATATAGGGATTACGCTGGGATGTTATAGGGATATATAGGGCTTAGGGATCCCATAATTTTTTGGAGCATGGGATTCCCTTATATTTATGTACAAAGGATCCTGTTTTTCTTCCTACGGTTATGTGGGCCCCTTGAAGGGTCAAAAGCATCTGGCTCTTATGGCTAGGCCACTTCGGGGGTCAAAAGGGTTTGGGCTAAGTTCAACAAGGTTAGACCTCTTTGGGGCCCCTTAGGCCTTGCAGGGGGATTCCTTGGGACATTAAGGTACATATAGGGGAATAAAGTAGGTATGTAAGGATCCCAGGGTTAAAAGCCCATACTAGGGGCCCGTGGTTTCAACTTTCGATGAAGTCTCTGCTGTAAGGGTTTTGTAGAGTGCGTGCTATAGGGCTCAGGATGTTTCGGGCTTTGGGCTTGGGGTCCACTTTTGCAGGGATTTGGAGTGTATCTTTGGGGTCATAGGGGTTTGGGGAATCATGTAGGGTTTAACATGCAAAGCCAGTTTGTGATTTAGGGTCTCACAGAGTTTGGTGTTTGGGCGCTTTTAAAACAATGATGGGTTATCATTGTTGGGGTTCTTTGATTCATTGGAGCTGTTAACTTTCAGGGATGTAGAAGAGGGCTTCTAGGTCAAGCAAACAAAATCCGCATCTGACCGAATCAGAATGCTTTTGGAGTTTCCCACGAGTTTTTCCGGCGAAGACATTAGGGTGATGAAGAGAGCTTCAGGGAATTGAGCTGCCTGGCTTTACATGGGATTTCATGATGAAGGTTCCTGGTCCAATATTGCCTTATGGCGGAAACTCTGGTGTTGCGCCGCATATGAGGTCGTGAGTGGAAGCTGCTTTTGAGACACATCCTAGGGTTTAGGGTTTAGGATTGTGTTTCGTTGGTTTGGCTTGGAGTCGAGCACAAGTCAGTTGCCGCAAGAACGCAATGAATAATCTTTCTGGGGGTTAGTAGGGAATGAGGGAATGTAATCCCTATATAATCCCCCTATATTATAATGTATTCCGTTATTCCCTAGTACTCCCCAGTAAGTATTTTTGGGAATTTGGGGCGTAGCCTGTAACATGCACGATGGAAGGAGGGGTTGAGGTTCCTGCTTCAGGGTGTTGGGCCTTTGACCAGGCGCACCAAGAAGAGCTTCCATGTCATGGCAAGCGTTTTTTGAGGATTTTGGGCCGTGTTCCTGAGCTTCTGAAATGTGCCAATGTTGACGAAACCCTGTGTCCTTCAGATGTCAAGAGTGGATGCTAAATCCAGAGCGCATGAAAGTCCTGAAAAATCGCCGCGCTGGGCTTTAACCTCGATACCTGAATCATTATTGCCCTACTTAGAGGGCTCCATCGTGAATAGCCCTTAATCGAGGCATATTTTTTTACACCCTAAACTTGCCTGAAACCATACAGGGGATTCTAGTATGATGTATGGCATTTCCCTTCATCAATCTGCATGGGGGCATTCTGGGCAAGGCCCTAAGCCTCCATGTTTGTGACTCCCCATCCAGCCTGTTGCGTGCAGGCGCTGGATGATCACGAGGAGGTCACTCTTCATGGGGATGGCCATCCCTCACAGCTGCGTATGTACAGTGTAACTAGCAGAATCCTCGCCCATTTTGGGTGACGCTTTTGAAGTGAAGTTCGGGGCAAATGAACATTCTGTAACATTCGGTTAGCTTTCCGTAGTACCTGCATTTGCTGGAGGAGCCCCACACAGCGCTGGGCCCCTTGAAAAAAAAAAGTGTAGATGGGCAGCCTACCCCATGGAAGGTGCCTGCCGAGGCGCTTACTCGCAGGGCCCTCGGGAAGGGCGCCGGTGCTGTTGTTTCTATGTTGTGTATCTCTAGGTCCTCTAGGTAACTTTCACAACTTTTGAGGCCAAAGCCCGCCTCACCCTTACCTTGTACTTACACTCATGGCTGTGATCAGCCTAGGACACCACAGCGCCACTGTGGCCGCGTACCACGAGGCTTGGGATGTTGGGATGCCGTTGAGGTGGTCCTAGCTGCATGCTTTTGGAAAGTGCCACGGACAGCTGTTTTCCAGTGAGCCAACGAGGGTCCTACGAACTATCCCCCCCAGATGCTGCTAGGACCCTGGGAAATGGTCCGAAAGGGATTTCCGTGCAGACGGTTTCCAAGCTAAAATGCTAGAGCTGCCAGGGATGGTCCTTGTAACTTTGCCTTGAAGCTGCAGACCCTTGCTCATTGTAGGACCTAACCAGATGAATGCCCGCACTTGAAAGCAGGATTTGCTGCAGCCCCTCGCGCACGAAGGTGCATGCGAAGTGAGGGTGTACAATGGCTTGCCTTGGGCACTTGCATTTTTAGTGGTGGGATGAGGGCTCAGCAGCTCTTGGCGGCTTTTTTGAGGAGAAGGGCTGGAAATCGTGTTTGAGGGTGTTTTGTTACCACGCGGGTATGTAATCGTTTCCGAAGGGGTCCGTACGTGTTTGACTGCACGGAAGCCAGGGCCTTGCAATGCTTGCTGGTGTCCTGTGTTCAACGGTGTTCAGCACGTGCAGAGGGTCCAGCAAGAATGCATGGGGCTTTGGGGGATAGTGAAGCGTGGCAAGTTGTTTGGCAACGCTGCTGCTTCGCGGGGGACCCTTCCTGAACATGCTTCTCATACGCTTGAAGAGGCCGCTGCCAGGCGACCGAGTTCACACGTGACTGAAGAAAATGATGGAAAATGCAGATGCTCCTGCAGGTATTGAAGAGGTCGCGATAGGATGTCCAGGCTTACAGGACAACATCTGAAAGATTCCACAGGTGATGGCTGTCAAAGCTTCGTCACCCTATCAAGATCTTGTAGCTTATGTGCTCTCATCAGCCAAAGCAGCCGAAACGAGACCCCTCTTTGAGTCTGCCACTCAATCTTATTGAGCTGTTCCGAGCGGCTGGTGGGGAGGATGCTAACCCTAATAGTAGCCTAATAGGGTGGAAAAGAAAAGGGAAACTACAGGGACTACTGGGAGTAGATGGAGGATATATGGGGATGATAAGGGAATATATTGGGGTTATACAGGGATAATGGAAAACAACATGGAAACTGGTAAGCATGGCATGGGAGCCCCTCGACATGCGGGCAAGGTCAATAACAATAGGGAGTCCGTTTGCCTTTGCATGAGGATCCTTACCGCATGTCCGTTCGGAGTTTTACCTGGACCTTGCTTGGCTTTGCCACCCAGATGTTCTCATCCAACCCAATTTCCATAATTTTCAATGTTTTTTTTGCAATTGATTTTCCATTTACTGTAGTAATACCCTTATTCTCTAGATCATCCTTACATGCGCCCCAAAAAGCTCCCTAACTCCTAAGCGCGAGACCCCCAAAACAGCCTTTGCAAACCCCCATAGAGCCAGCCCACGGCCTGGGACACACCCGACAGACAACGGACCCTTACCCCAAATGGGGATGTCCCAAAAATCCGGGATACCATTTAGGGGGCCTATCTTCATTCTAAGGATCATAGTATCTTGTGGTCTATCTTGGGGGTCCTCTATTTATGGAAATGACCAAAGCTTGTTATGCAGCCTATTTAAATCTGTAGAGAACCCATGAACTCTCGCAGAAGCATCAGGCCATGGTGCTTTGATCCACCTGCCCAAGGAGGCTGAACAGAGATTTGGCATTGTCTTGGGGCTTCCCAAAAGAGGCCAACATTCAGACCATCTTAAACCCGAATGATCAAAGGTTAAATCCAGGTCTCATACTCGCAATAACCCCCCCCCCCGCCCCTAAAAACGGTTCAATCATTTTCTGGCATGGTAGTCTCAGGCGGTGGGGTTTGGTATTAGGGTTGGTGAAGATGTGGGATTGCGATTTTCGGGGCAAATCAAACATGGAGCTTGTGGCAGACTTTTAGCGGTGCCTGCTCGTGCACCTTGGGAATAGATTTGGGACAGGTGTGTTTGAAGGGTTTGGTGGATGCAGCCGCAAGTAATTCCGCTTGCCTTCTTGTGAGTCACACAAATTGGGTCCACCCCCCCAAAAAAGTTCCTGTACAGGTTCAACTTTGGAAGCCACGCAGCAACAGGAAGGGGTGTAATCTCAAGAGTCGATGGAGCATGCAGACGCGAAGAGCTTATGTAAGGCTTCTCCCGAGACATGATGCCTCATGTTTAATCCCTCGTGGGCGCTAATGCTGAAGAAAGCGTGTATTCTGTATGGATTTTGGAAGTGCGTGACATTGGGTGGGGGTAGGATTTTTTATGCTGCTGCTGCTGGGCTGATTGCAAGGTCGGGCAGTCAAGCTGCTGAGTTTTGCAGCTTCGGTAGGGTGGCAAAGATGCGTCTAGTTCTACAAATTAGGTTTGCCCATGTCCTCGGTGAAAGTGGAAGAATAAGCAGACCCATCAGACACCCTGCAATTCCCTAAGCAATCCAATCCTGTATTCTGTTCAGCCTCCTTACGTAATCTCCAACATGAGAGCTTGCAAGCAATCCTTGTAGAAGGAGGCCGCAATCGGGACTCATGTGCTCCCTTTACATTCCCTGGGTTTGAGGGTCCCCCTTCATACACTCATGAAAAATCCACCTGCCCCATACCTTTCTATGATTGGAGGTCTCCTTGAAGCTATCCACGAAGATCAACAGCAAATTCATCCTCGAAGGCCAGGGCTTTTTTTTGCTTGGGCTTGGCCTTGGCCACTTTTGCCAAGAAAGGGTCCCCCTGAAAGTTTCCGAAAGTAGGGGCCTTTCTTTTCTTCGGGCCCAAAATGATGGGATCTTGGTTGTGAGGCTTCTTGTGACATCGTGCCACCTGCTTCAAGCAGCCCTTCTGGAATCCGCTTTGAAGTCCATCCGTGCGGAAGCCTCGAGGTAGTGGAAGATACGAGTTTCTTGTAATATTGGAGCCCGTAACCCCTTGCAACACCTACTGTCTTTGGGGTCCATAGTTGAGGGCTATGGAATCAAGCTTCTGCCAAGCAACGGAAGTCTGCAAAAGAGCAGCGTGCCCTATGTTGTTCACCACGCCTTCTAGTGCTGCGGGTGGGCAACCCCGCATACCTTTGCCTTCATTGCAGGGGCCCTTGATGGCTTTCCGCGCACCTTGCGAAGGGCCTTGTGGCCTCGAAGGTACTGTGGATTCGCCTGCACGCCTTCTCCTGCATTCTGGGGCGCCTTCATGGCATTGAAGCGTGTTGGCAGCCGAATGGCCCTTCTTGGCTTGGTATCGATTTTGAATTATGAGCTGGTCCGGGCTTTAACACCTTCAATTACAACATAGGCGCAGGCAAGCAGAATCCCGGAACTGCGCACAATTCACGAAACACCACCAAGACCATCTGCACTGTGAAGATGCGGCCCCGCCTGCCCTAATTGTGACCTGGTTTGTGTGACGGTTGTCCTCTCGCCTACTGGTTCTTCGGCGGGAGGTTTACCAGCAATTTTTCTTGCACAGAATTCCACCAAGGCCCCTCTAGCTCAAGGGTGCTCAGAAGCGTCCCAATCTAGACCCATTTTATTGACTGATCTTTGCTAGCTAAGTCCCTGAGCATGCCTCAAGCACTTACTTGAAGGTTCTCTTGCCCGCAGTGTCTGATGACAAGCCCTTTACAGGCCTGCAGACCCTGGGTTCCGTGCTTGGTGCCTCATGGACGCCGAGCGGGCTCCTGGTGTGCCACCCAGGGGGGTGTCAAATGATGTGGGGAGAGACAAAATGGTGGTACCCATTCCGGATGGTTTTCAGTAGTAAAGCCCTTGCTTCACAGAGTGGAGTAGGTAGTGGTTGTTTCTGGCAAGTGCCTACGCGGGAAGTAATTTTGATATGGTGCCTTTCTCAAGGTTACGGCAGGCGCTGCTCCGAAACCAGCCTAGAGTTGTTGAGGTTCTGTCAACATGCTTCATCGTGTGCAGGTTGTTGTGTGATGCGCAGAGCCTTCATCTCAGACCATCATTAAGCCAATGCCATGTAGATCAAAGCCTGAGGCTCTGAAGAATTACAAGAGCATGTTGGGGTATGCTTGCCAAGATTCCAGTGCAGACGGCTTCGAACCAGAAGCTTGCGCAGACAGCTTCAACAAATCCTAGATTCCCAAGACAAACCTGAAGGCCCTCCAGGCACTCTATAAAGTTGGACCGTAACCGAAAAACACTCCATAATCTCCAAACTTCCATACAAGCACAACCCCTGTTCATGTTCCCGTTTCCCTCCAAAAACCTCTATCAAACTATAGTCCCCCTTCAGTAGATAGAATATGGGGTATATGGGGATCTTAATGTAATATACCCAAAGCCATATTCTATCTACTTAAGGGGGACTATAAACCCTGAACCATAAGTTGATGTAAGTTACTTGTTGAGGGTTCAGGGTTTAGGGATCTCCTGAACAGGAGTCCCCTTTTTGGG
>CAJNIZ010045486.1:17705-44518 GCA_905231905.1 Symbiodinium pilosum
AAGATAGATAGAGAGAGACAGAGAGAGAGAGAGAGAGAGAGAGAGAGCGAGAGAGAGAGAGAGAGAGAAAAGAGAGCGCACCATCCAACAAGTACATATTGACTATGACTCTGACAATATCTGACACAACTCTGCAAGAATCTGAAAACTGAGCGTGAGTTCAAACCATTAAAATCGTTAAGATCTGACTACGCTGTGTGAATGTTCAGCACACAGCTTCTTTGGAAAGTTCCAGCTCTACCCAGACCCCTTGGACGATCTAGAAAGAAGAGCCCCCGATATGGTACCCTATACTACTATCGGGCAGTTTCTAGGAACCCTTGAGAAAGATCTACTTTAAGGGTCCTCTAACCCTAAACCCTAAACAATAACTTCTGACAGGCACAGTCTTCGCTACGGGATTGTATAGAGTACTATGGGATTTTATCTAATATTGGGTGATCCAGGGTTATTATCCAAATATTCGAGAATAAGATGAAAACGAACATGAGACAGTAAAGAAGAACTGGGTTTAGATGGGAGTTAAAAATGCTAAAAAAGAAAGGCTCCATCTGGACAGGGCGACAAAATTTCTGCCGAATAGACCCCTGATAGCTCTCGGATATTGAACGGATTGACAAGGGAATCATGCAGGGTTCTACATATATATATATACATATACATCTATATATATATGTGTGTGTGTCGTGTGTATTATATCTATAGATATACATACTGTCGGTGCCCCAAGACATACGAAAATCATGTTGAGGGCCATTTGAAGTACCCTATACCTGATATACAGGTATTTAGGGTTTAGGGGGTTTAGGGTGTTTAGGGTTTAAATTAGCAGCTTTGCCCAAGAAAATCCCAGATTCCAACAGGCCACAGCCTGAAACCCGGAGCCAGGCTTATATCCCTAGAAAGGATTTCTGGCTTTAGGGTTCAAGGCTTGGAAACCCAAAACCCAGACTTTTTGGAGGATCTAGAAAGTAGAGCACCTACTTTCTAGATGTACTCTATATTATGCCTGGGTGATTCCTAGGAACCTTTACAGGGTATCTCCTGTCTAGATCCTCCCAGAGGTCTGGGGAAGGGACCTCTAACCCCTTGCCTTGTATAAATTCTATGTAATGCTTGGATACCCCATATGCAACCTGGTACTCCCCATCTGGGTAGAGTTTTTTGGGTGGTTAGACCTAGTAAGATCATATTCCTCATATAAAATACTATACCCCTGAACCCCATCAAGGGTCCCTCTTAAAGCCCCCTCGAATGGAAACTATGCACCCCCCGAAACTGCCTCTTCTTTACCACTGAAAGCGTGTCAGAACCCCCTGAACCCTGCATCTTGCGCTGAAACCCTCGATAGAGAAAGCCTATACCCTAAACTGGAACCCTAATTCCTGAACCCCTGTACTCTCAGAAACCTAGACCTTAAGCCAACTGAGCCCTATTCTCCATTATTATACCTAAGGCCTACATAGCCCCTTCATTCCTGTATAATTACACTTCATACCTAAACTTTATGAACCCTATAGCACCTGATCCCTGGCCGCATCCACGGAGGCAGAGCTGCGCTTGGCAGAGGAGCCTGTGGTTAGTTCTTTGCTCCTTTTTCCGGTTTAGGGTTTAGGGTTTAGGGCTGCAGAACAGTAGGAAAGTGTGTCCATCCACAGGAGTAGGTTTAAACTTGAATGGCAAGTGGAATGGAAACAAGGGTTTAATGGATATCAAGGCAAAACCAAAGTTTAAAGGAACATGGAAATCAGTATACTACTGAGGTTGATATACAGGTTACTACAGCGATCCCTGTCTCCCTTGCGTACTAACAACAAGGAAGCAGATGGCGGTCGGGGAGTGTTAAGCATTTTAGGTTCAGGATTTGGGCCCCCTAAACCCTAAAACCCTAAACCCCCAAACCTCTAAACCCTAAGTCCCCAAACCCCTAGACCCTGAACTGGGTTCAGGATTTGATGGCATCAGACCTTCACCTCTTAGGACATGTAGGGATCAGGGTTGTTAAGGTCCCTAAACCCTAAACCTCAAACCCTGTTTGGGGGTTTAGGGTTTAGGGTCTAGGAACCAGGGTTTCAGTAGTTATAAATCACTTTCCATGAGATCTATATGGGAGGAATTCGATGGCATCTCAACAGCTGGTTGGTTCGGTCAAAGACAATTGCAGGACTATTGCAGGATTTAGGGTTTAAGGTTGCACTGCTTGCAGTTTTCCCTGCAGCGAGGATGTAAGCGGAATATTCCTGAAAAACCTTTGCACTTAGACTGAGGCTGTTCCTGCAGCCTTCACAGAGACACTTGTCCAACATGTTTTTGCCGTTGTGTCTAAGTCGTCCAACAAGATATCTCAAGCCCTGCGCCCTGAACATCCAAGCTGCACAAACCTCCCTAGCACAACCTGCAGGGTTTAGGATTTACGGTTACCCTAACGCTAAACCCGAAATCACAAGGTTGCAAGCAAGTTGGTCGCTGCCGAAACAGGAACTGTGAATTTAGTTTCGCGACGGAAACTGCAGAGGTGAACATTGATCCTCCTCGAGACTCCTACAAGGACCTACAGTCCACAAACAAATCCCTCTCTCGGCTTCAGCCACCACCATTTCTTGCCACGTTGCTAAGGGAGTGTGGGTTGCCATAGAGATGCTTTTTCCTCAGCCACGCGTGAGCAGCTTCCGAAACAACGTTTTTTTCCGTGACATCCCTCAACACCAGAAACGTCTTGAGTGGTCATTATGTGCTTTGAACTCTTATGCATCTTTCTTCCTCCTTATGAACTCGGAAAACTGTTACGAATCGCAAGAGCGGTGATGATAGTGACAAGCGAGAATAATAACAAAGAGTCAACAGGCAACTGTGGCAAAAGACAGGTCCATTATGCTAAAAGCACCTGCTAGAACAACAGAGAAGCCGACTCCTAGACCCACCAAGAGTCAGATCGGCGGCGTGGGCGTCTATCTGCGCATCAGTATACAGTCCAGAGGCAGCGTAGTCCTTGCTACTCAAAAATATTCCGCACCCTGAGGTTCATGATGGGCCATAACGTGGGTTGCAAGGTAGATAGCTATAGTCTAAAGTTGCAAATAAAATCTAGGTACCGAACGCCAAGGTTATACCAACACATGCATGTTCAAGACCTGTGCAGGTGTGTATAAATGTAGAGGGAATGTGCCAGTTTCTGGTCAGTAACACCTTGCAAGTCTGCGCTTGATGCTGAACCCAAAGGGTCCAAGTACCCAATAATTAGGTACTTGGGAACTGGGTAGTAGTGATTACAGTAAGGAGTTGCGGTAAGCAAATGATTATTAGGTACTTGGACATTTGGGATTTGCACCTGTCAGGAATTATTCCTCAAGGTCAGGCGATTGCAGATGGCTGCACAGGGGTGCCTCCGACAGAAGGACATGCGCAACAACTACATAAGAGGTGTCCAGGGAATTCTGATTCAGGAACCTTGTGCAAACTGTTTACATCATCCTCCTGAACACTTCCACCCTCTGGGATTCAGAGTGCATGTTCAAAACAAGAATGCTTAAAGGCGGCTTGAGCTTGAATCTGCACTCCAGAAGGAGCAAATGCGCCAAACTTATTTTGCACTGTATCATCTGTGAAGCCCAAATGACGATATGAAATGATCAAGGCTCAGCACGGCCAACCCTGCGCCCTACATTGGGGTACCTCAAATGCCGATTCCTTGACAAGCTGGTGGCGCTGGCAAGGTTCCCTGTAAACACAGCGGCATGCCAAATAGGAATTGACATTTTTATGGTATCCCTTGCGTGCAGAAACGGCATACTTTTCTCAACCCCAAACCCCATGGGCCACCCTGAAATACCCACTGCCATTTGCTGAATTGTACAGTACTGTTCTCTTGGACTGAAACCCTCTACGCCATACCACAAAGAAAAAGATTGGGAGTTCCCTCTTTAAGTGGAGAATGCGGGGACACCTCAATCCCCTCTGCTCTGCTAGCAGTGCCGAAATGATGCACACCCACCTGCAACTAAAAGCATGTATGCAAACCATCTCTGGGACGGTAATCTGCACTGGGTGCTAAGTTGTACAAATGGAACTGCTCAGAGTGGCTATATGGACGTAGAGCATAGGATGATATCAAGACACGTGTCCATAAGTATATGGTAATTTCCCTAAATTATGGGACCCCAATATGGACCCCAATGACTACTTTCCTTCTTATAGCGACCCCTCAAAACGGTACCCCCCAATTCTGGGAGATCCCCATATCCAGATTTCGACTGTGAGGATCCCAAGACCCCACCAGCCCAAGCGGCTATGATATGCCTGTACTCCCCCTTAAGTAGATAGAATATGGCTTTGGGCATATTATAATAAGATCCCCATATACCCCATTTTCTATCTACTTAAGGGGGACTATACTCCCAAGACCGTTCAAACCCCACGTACTTTGCTCAGTCTCCCTTTGCAAACGGAAAGTCATACTACGAGCTGTAAGAAATGGTACCTGTCATGTTTACACCGACGCCGAAGGCTGAGCCGCCTGTTGACAAAGGACCAACTTCAGAAACCGTAGCAAGAGTCATAATTGCAGTAGCCTTTAAATACGACATTCCTTAATCACGGCCTTGGGGGCCCCTCCGAAGCCCTGGGCCCTAAACCCTAAACCCTAAACCCTAAACCCTAAACCCCAAACCCCACAGAGGAGGGTCCAAGTATACGTCACCCTGGAGGCGGCTGCCCAACTCTCCTTGGCATCACATGTTTTCAGTCTAAGGGAAATTATAGGGGTTCTACAGGGGTTATATTGGAGTTATATGGGGGTTTTATAGGGGTTATATTGGGAAATTTGGGTTATATTGGGGTAATGGAAAAGAAATTGGAACCTACTGTTTAGGGTTTAGGGTTTTGGAGTTCAGGGTTCAGAGCTTACAGCCTTGCTGGCAACTAAAGCGATACACATACACTCCCGGAAACTAACATGGAAACCCAAAAAGAGCCCTATAAAGACTACAGCCCTTCTAAAAGGGGATTATATGGGTTTGCATGTTAGTTTGGGGGAGTGTATCTGGGTCACGGCGATCGCCAGAGGAAGGGGGCTGGCAATAGTAATAACAAAGAAGTTGTTAGTTGGAGAGCCCCAACCCTAATACCCTAAATAGTAGTTTCCATTTTCTTTTCCATTACCCCCGCAAGATAACCCCAATATAATGCAAATATACCTAGGGGACAGGCGACCCCAGTGTTATAAAGTCTTACATCGCAAGCATGGTTTTACCTCAAAGCAGAAAGTAACAGTTTTTTGTGGCTGCCGCAGTTTGCGACAGATAAGCACTAACTGGCCGTGGGGCCTGAGGGTATTGAACCCGAAGGGTTCATGTAGATATACAGCATATACTTGCAGGTTCTAGGGGTTCCCATGCAAGTACTTAGGGCCCAAGTATATACCATATAGCTACATGGACCCTATGGGGAAAGCAGCCGGTTTTCCCAGGCGGTTTACCTAAACCAACTCAAGCCAGTTACATCCCCTGGACTTGTAAAAGCCACGTGCCCCTAGAACATCTCCACAACTGTTGGATCACCATAGGGAACGGGTAATATTTGGGGTCATGTACCCAGAAATTAGTTACTTGGGATTTGGGGAACGATAATAGTAATTATAACGTAGGTTTTGGGTAAGTGTATGGTTGTCAGGTACCTGGACCATTCGGGTAAGTCTGTGTTTGCTGCTGAAGGCACTCTGAACGAAAGCTTCGAAGTCTGGCATTCCATATCCTTCGAGGTTGACTGGCTTCGAACTTAGGGATCATGTAGAGTTATATCGCGATTACATTGGGGTTATACAGGGCTTGGGGATATTGCCCCAATAAATGGGGAAACAGGGCTTATGTAGACGTGGCTGGGGGTGGAGAGTTTCGGGTCTGAGGAGCCTCTTGGGCGTTGAAGGCAGCATGTCCGCATTCCTGTGCACATCAGAATACCAGAAGAACCTGATGCTGAGCAATGGCAGACAAAACCTAAGCAGGACACATGGAGAGAGGCGCGCGCAGTAAGCAGGCTATCTACACGCTGAGCCACTGAACGTTCTGAGTCACGGCTGCTGCCACATTCATCAAACTCTACTAGCTCCTTGCTACACACATGAATCAGAGTAGCGTGCTGTAAAAAGTCCAAAAAGGTAGTCCTCAAAAAGCTACTACGCCACTCCGAATTTATAAAGTCGTCAAAATACAGGTTCATCAGAAGACACGACAATCTCTAAGAAGCCCCCTTCAATGTTTCTTGTTCTTCGTGATCCCTCGGGGCACACAGTTGTGAGGAACTTCCAGACGTTGCAAAAGAACATTTGCCGTGAAGAGGGCTCTTATACAGTAAAATCTTAGCCTCCACAGGTCTTGACCCAAGCTTTCCGTGGCAGTGGTTTCCACAAATAGGGGGATCCCAATATAGACCCCCGAATACTACAATCCTCGTTATGGGTACCCCAAAGCCGTACCCCTAATTGAAGGAATCCTAAAATCCCCCAAGAAACCGTCCGTGCATAAGCGTAAGCTAAGTGCTAAGCGCATTAATCCCCAACCCGAGGTCCTAGCCGCGCTACCTGAGCTATAGTCTAAACTCCTAGTATCCCCCTTAGTAACCCACACACTTCTCCGCTGTACTACTCCCCTATCTAACCCCCTTCATGGACTTTGGACCCTAAACCCTAAACCCTAAAACCCTAACCCTAAATCCCAAACTCTAAACCCTAAATCCTATATAATCCCCTGTATAAGCCCCTTTATGGAGTTTAGAACCCTAAATCCTTCATAATCCCCTAAATAACACCCTTTATGGACTCTAGACTATAGCTCACCTGATATCCATACAGCTTGACCTTGCCTGGAACCCAAACCCTGACTCCTACGCGGTTTAGGGTTTTAGGGCTTCAGGTCTTAGAGTTTAAGTTTTTGGGGTTTGAGGTCTTAGAGTTTAGGGTTTTAGGGTTTGAGGTTTTAGAGTTTAGGGTTTTAGGTTTTAGAGTTTAGGGTTTGAGGGTTTTGAGGCTTTAGAGTTTTAGGGTTAATGGTTTTAGGGTTTTAAAGGTTTTGGAGTTTAGGGCTTTAGGTTTAGGGTTTAGAGACCAACAGACCACCCACCCATTCGGTAATCTTCCATAGAAGGCTCCCCCCCCAGTATTCCCCCAAGTATATACTGCCCTATATCATCCACAGTATAATCGCCCTGAAAGATGTTCCCTTGGCTATATTACGGTCTTTGACTTGCTGTTTTGGAAACCTATATGGGGGATTCCCATAATTGGGGGTACCTTTTTGGGGGTCCCCATAATAAGGACTATAATATATTAAGGCCTATATTGGGGTCCCCTTAGCTAGGAAAACTGCCATATCCCGAACCCTATGTATCCAGAATTTCGCCACAAACCCTCAAAAGGGCGGCCCTCATGTTTGAACACCTCCGAGACTCTCCCCGCCAACCAAAGCTAAACATGAAGGCAAGTGGCCATAGGAACCATTTTGGGCTGCAAGGAACGTGGTGCGGTCGGCCGCACCAGAAAGCTTCACCTAGGAAGATTCTGACTGTTCGATGTAGAATTGCTCACTTATAAACCCTAAACCCTAAACCTTTAAAACCCTTAAAACCCTTAAACCTATTATAGTAGTTTCCTTTTTCTTTTCCAATATCCCCATTAACCCCAATATATAACACCAACGTGTTTTTAGGTTCCCGACTTCACCGCTGGGTTTAGGCCTGAAGGTTTGGGTTTTTTAAAGCGTGATGGCTTGAGACTTACAGTTTGGGCTTTTAAGCTAAGGGTCAAGATTACTGAATATATAATCGGCCAAAATATGCACTACAACTACTATGACCCCCCCAAGTCCCACATACCTGAGTATTGGGTACTTGGACCTTTAGGACAAAAACCCAAAATCGGAACCGTATATACATATATATATATATACATACACACACGCACACACACTCAATCTCTCTCTCCCTTTAAAGGGACTAATCATTGGGTACTTGGACCCTTAGGGTTAGGGTGTAGTAGGCTTTGCTTTGGGCTTGAAGGCCCCAGAGGACAAGGCTAATGCTGTAGGTTTAGGGTTGAGAGTTTACGTAGAGCTTAGGAGTTTGGAGTTTGGGATTTAGGGGGCAGATTTGGTCCTCCGAGGGATGATAGTCATTTCTGCAAGGGTTCATGGGGACGGTTATGAAACACTGACCACCTCTATTTCTGGATACTCAGTAGGGACTAGAAAAATGAGTTCTTATTGGGGGCTTTTAAAAGGATTTCGATGGGGGCGACTATGAGCCCCCCATTCCATCCCCTAAGCCCTAATCGTTTGGGGTTTGGGGGTTCACTGCTTTAGGGCTTCACGGCTTTAGAGTTTTAGCGCCCCTGAACCTAAAAGAAAGCTTAAACATTTTCATGTATTCCATTCAAGGCTCTAAGCTGTGATTGGCGGATTTAAACTACTATAGTGTATTTTGGGATAATGGAAAAGAAAACGGAAACTACTATAGTATATAGTAGGTATTTTGGGATAGTGGAAAATGAAACGGAAACTACTATAGTATATAGTGGGTATTTTGGGATAATGGAAAAGAAAATGGAAGCTACTATAGCATATTGAGGCTATATGGGGATAATGGAAAAGGAAATGGAAGCTCTATCCTTTGTAGACGTTCCTGACCGTAGAGTTTGGGTTTAGGGTCGAATGCAGGTGTTCCACGGTTGTGATAGGATGCTGGGGCAGCTTCACAAAAAGCAGGGTCGCGTAGCGACCCTAGCACGAAATGGAATTTATCTTTCCAGGAAAGTATGGGTCCCTCATCGTCTGACACCCTAACTTGGAGAAACTCCCTTTTGTGGGTTTCCGCGAACAGGGACGCACAATGTAGACCTCCAGATTCTTTAGTCCTCATTACCGTGACCCACCTAAAGGGACCCCTAATTTACAAGAACCCTGAACCCTGATCTGCCAGCAAGCTGCAAGGATGCTAAAGGCAAGCAGCCAAAGTTGCAGCATGTCAAATGAAGAGTGCTGGGAAGGGTTGAAGGTTTGGGGCCGGTTGCCACACAGATTCATGTATGCAAAATGTATACACTGATTGCTCTTCTTAATATCGTCATTTATTACGGGTTTTATCTCTTTGTTCAGTGTTTATCATGTTTTGTACAGGTTCAGGTCCTGGGGTGCAGGCTGAATGCGGGGCTACGTGGGTTGTGCGGTGCCGCCTTGCTTTGAAGCAATTCATATTACGAGAACTCTGTGTACAGGAATACAATAAGCTATCATGGCTTCTAGGGTCTATAAGAAGTCCAGCTAGAGAACCCTTGGGTGCGGGCCGGCTTTGATTTTCAGTGGGTTTGCCTTTGCGCCAAATGCTTACGGCAAGAACTTGCAACTTTGACCTACCACACCATCAAACACAGCAGGACGATGAAGCCACCGCATGGGAGCTCAGGTTCAAACCTTTGCTGTATAATATTCCCTAGGGCTCCATGTCTATAAATAATACCCAAAAATGGAAAATCAAATGGAAAAACAAATGGAAAATGAAATGGAAACTGTGTTTGTATAGGGGTTATATAGGGCTCAATGTTTATAAATAATACCTACATTGGGCCCCAAAGTCTATAAATATGGCCTACATCGGGCTATTTGGAGCCTTAGGGATTTATAGAATCTTTGCCTAGGGGACCCCAGCAAGTCTTATGAACTTCAGTGAAGCGAACATCCTGATTCAAAGATTGGCAAGAACCAATCCGGCTGTGCAAGCCCGAAACGCCCCAAGATTAGAGTTTACAATCCCCATTAAGTAGATAGACTATAGGGTATATGGGGATCTGATTATAATATACCCAAAGCCATATTCTATCTACTTAAGGGGGTATATAGGTGTTTGGGGCTTCAGGTTATTTATGAGAGGTTGGGATGCTTCCCTTCACTCATGGGTTTAGGAAGACCATACCCAAGTTAGGGTTTGAGTTTTAGGGTTTAGGGTTTAGAGTTTGGGGGTTACGGTTTAGAGTGCCAAGTACAACTCCCCCCAAATCATGCTGCTACGGAGCTCGCGTCACTCATATAGCCTGCATTGTCACAAAGGAGACTAGCAGCTGTTGATGGAAAACCTCTGTGTGGGGCTAGGTATGCTTTAACTTTATGTGAACCCCCCACCCCCTAATAGGGTCTATAACGGATATAAGGAACTGTGGTGATTGTATTTAGGGTCCTCTTGTATTGAATGAAAACTATACCGCAATTACAGGGCGGGGGGTCCACCTAACGTATGCTGAGCTGCCATGATTGAGGTGCGCCGGGGCATGAAGGGTGTTGCCCATGTACTTGACAAGACCCTGAACCCTAAACTCTACACTCTGAACCCTAAGTCCTTAGCAGCTGCCTGAGTCTCCAGGTCTCTGCATGGGCTGGGTGCATCGGACCTTGCTCTAAACCTGAAGCTGAGACCAAAAGTTTGAACTTATTGTCTCCAACCCCAAACTCCTATCAATGTCTCTTCTACAGAAACACCGTGAGTTTCCAATACTTACACGGGACTGCTCCATGGTAGCAGTGATTTAGAAGCAGGCTCCGAAAAGACGAGCCAGGGTTGACGTCGCCAGCGAAGTGGCGAATGCCGAACTTGCCGCCACCAGAGATTTTGGGGACTATCAGCCTTGCACGAATGATTTGTCGGGGCTGGAAGGGTATTGGGCTTTTGAATGTTGAGAGACCTCCCCAGAACATCTCGTGGATAAGTCAGGGGACCCTATATCCTAAACCTATCGTCCCCTTAAGTAGATAGAATATGGCTTTGGGTATAGTATAATAGCATCCCCACATGCCTCATATTCTATCTACTTAAGGGGGGCTATAAACTCAGGACGTAAGGAATGGTCCTTCACAGAATCCATAGTAGGAAACAGGCTGCTGTAGCCTAGCCCTTCAGGACCTTCATCCCCCAATGCGCATACATAAGATGCAACCTTTTGGTGCCACGAAGGTGTAGGATGCAATATACCCTCAAATAAAAAATGCAGTCCAAACTCATCTTGATCCCTAAACCCTAAACCCTTACACCCTAAACCAATTACCAGATCAGAGTTCGACTGTCTTACTGTTCCTGAGGTGAATCAAGCTTTAGGAGGGCCCATGGAACTTCAGGTACAGTTGCAACCAAGGTCCATAGGGTTGTAGGGTTTAGGATTTAGGGTTTAGGGTTGAGGACATTTGGGGATTTCCCAAAATTAAGGGTTCCTCTTTGGGGGTCCCCATAATAAGGACTCTAGTATTTTGGGGTCAATATTATTAGAGTCCCCCTATTTTAGCAAACTTTCATATGGGGGCTTGGAAGTTTGTGGATTGCAAAAGCCCAGTTCGGGCCCAGGGAAGCTGATGTTTCGAACCAGCAGTCCACCCATCCATATATGGAGAGAGAGAGAGAGAGTAGCCTAGCTAGCAACTAACTCAATCTTTTCCTAAATCTAGGCTGCCAATTAGATTGGGCGCTTCAACTAGAGGCATCTCACCACAACAGCACGCTTGTGTTTTATTTAGATGCCTTTCTGCAGCAAGAGAGTTTGGAAAGAAATGATTGGCGGGCTTCAAACCTACTAGGGGCGCAGTGACTCCCTGCGAAAATTGCATATGGCTCCGTTTTTGGTTAGGATCCCCCTTTATGAGCCCAATGGTCCCTCCTGTATCGCAAGGATCTTCAGAACAACCCCCAAATGTCACACCGGCAAGGTCCCTATAAACTTAAAAGAGGCAGGTCCTTACAGCTTGTGTAGGAATATAGGGTTCGGGCTTTAGGGTTTCAGGGCTTAGGGTTTTCAGGTGTTAGGGTTTAAGGCTTTAGGGTTTAGGTTTTGAAAGGACCACCTTAGGTTAGCAAAAGGCGAAAGAATGGGTCCCAATAGGGGTTCCTACATACTCCCGGTAGCCTAGTAGTTTTCCTCTTCTCTTCAATGAATTCCTTCCCTGAAACCCTAGACCCTCAGACCCTAAAACCCTACACCCCAAAACCCCAAACCCTAAACCTTAAACCCTGAACCCTGAACCCCAGAATCCGAGAACCCCAAACCCTAAAACACGCAACCCTAAAACCCTAAACCCTAAGCCCTGAATCCTTGAACCCTAAACCCTTAAACCCTAAACCCCTAAGCTTCAGGGCATTCAAGCCCCTCTCGGGCCTGGCATGCTTCTCATGGGCTTTGAACACCTGCGCAATGGGTTCGGGGGTTTAAGGTTTAAGGGTTTAGGGTTCAGGGTTCTAGGGTTCTAGGGTTCTAGGGTGTAGGGTTTAGGACAGAAGAAAGGGCATTCAAAGTAATGAAGGAAAGAAAACGAAAATTGAAACTACAATAATGGGTTATACAGGGACTACTAGAATGGGTTATATAGGGGACTACTATAAAACAGGATGATTTAGAAGATTTCCACTTCCCAATTTAAGGTCATTTTGGTACTATTCCCTCTATGAAGCACCATTTAAGGTGAGTCGGGTGAGGTTGCCTTAAGTTGTCCAAGTGATAATGATAGCTGCCAGCGGTAAGATTTAGGAAGGGGGCTCTTAAACCCTAAACCCCAAACTCTGAAGCCCTAAACCCTAAAGCCTAAACACTAAACAGTATCCTTCTCCACACTTCGGGCCCCTTAAAACCTGAACCCTACATGCTGGATCTGAACCTCATTGCTCGTGTTGTCACGAAATTGTTGGCAAGGAGCATGATCAACCCCTCCTCCAAACATGAACTCTGGCCGCTAACAATAAGTATATTCCGATCATTTTTCCATATGAGCCATAGTCTAAACTCCTAGTATCCCTCTCTGAAGCCGTATAATAGTCCCCAAATAATCCCCTATTATATAGGCATCCTTTAAGGAGTTTAGACTATAGTACAAATAGTGTAACTACGCTGGGAAAGTGTGTCAGGAGAGTGGGATGTGATCACCATCATTTTCAGGAGGGATTTGGCATGGCGCCGCATGTCCCCCGATAGCCACTTGAAGAGGATGTTTGCTGTTGATAGCAAGTCATACCATCCCCACACACACTTCAGTAAGAAGTATTATAAATCAGCATGCGCAATCACATTAAAAAACAAGAGCATACAGCGAATTGAGCAGTTTAGAGTTTAGAGCGTCCGCGATTATTCTATTTCACGGAGTACTTCTCAAATCCGTACCCTTTTTTCCCAAACAAACACTGTTGTCATTCTGTTGGTATACCTAGAAAGTGGCAATCATTCTGAGAAACCCCATCACCCTAAGCAGAGAAACGACCATGAGAAACCTGGTGGCCGGCTTTCAGGCCTATATATGGCTGATTTTTAAAATTAGGGGTTATATAGGGATGATGGAAAAGAAAATGGAAACCACTATAAAGGGTTATACAGAGGTTATATATAGGGTTTAATATAGGGTAATATGGCTGGTTGTTAAAATTGTGGTCCCTTTTTGGGTACCCTAAATATTAGGTGCCGTATTATCGCAGGGATCCAAAAAAGGACCATAATTTTGACAACCACCCACATGCCTTTAGACACAAGTCAGAACTTCAAGTCTAAACTCTTCACATCAATAATGGCCACCCTGACGCATAATACAAAACTAAATGCTCTGAATCCTGCATGCTAGCCCGCCTTGCTCATGAACGTCTGGTCAGTAGCCTGCTGTTCATGCATGCAGCTTAGGGGATAGAGATCCCAAATGGGGAATTAAATCAACGGTGGCCCGACAACGTAGCTCAGAATTCTTGAATTTCGTTTCTCAGAACTGCGTCAAGGCACACTGCTTCTCTAGAATTTCCAAGTAGGTCTTGCCACTTCTGGCTGTCCGGCTTACCTCATGCTCCAAGTACGTGGTGGGGAGTGTCGATATCTCAACATTGTAACTATCATCAGCCGCTGTCCTTTAACGACCGCCTGAAGTTGGATTTTTGGAGCGAACTCGAGAAACTGGTGTCTTACGTTCCGGTTCCCGGCCCTGGAAGTAAAAGATTACCCACTCAGCTACTGAGATATGGTCGCAATAGGAGCCCTCAAGCCCTACTTGTAATTATGAACCCAAGTACTGTCTACAGGGTTCCATTGCCACATGATAGTTAAGCTCTGCATGCTGTGTCGGATTAGAGCTTCGTGTCTAGGGTGCCATGTCTTCATCCCCCCTAAACCTTAAACCTCCATCGTTCAAGAAGATCTTGTGGAAACCTAGGGACCCCTAAACCCTAAACCCTAAGCCCCTCTGTGCCTTGGGCATGGATACCTCTTCGTCAAGCACGGATAAGATGCCACCTGCAGTCTGGGGGCTAGCTAGAGGACTCCATCATGAAACGGCAACGGAAACTACTACAGTATAATGGGGATATATTGGGTTATTAGGTTAATGGAAAATAAGATGGAAACTACTATTCAGGGTTTAAAATCTACGTTTAGGGTGTCAGGCTTCGGGTGTAGGGTATCAAAGAATCAGTGTGTGAGCAGCTACCAGAAGTGCTTTTCAGTACCTGAAGTTAAGGTCGCGTTGTGCTTCGAGATTCTGGGTCATACCGGCCTCGTTCGCAGAAATAGATTGGATCGAGGAGTTGCTACTCACAGTTTTGCTTCAAGCAGATGGACAGGAAGGGTTAGCATAGACGGTTGGTCAATTTTGGTTCTGGGCCAAGTTCACGAATCACAGGCCATATTATGCAATAGCCTTCTAGCCGCTTGGGAGAATCCGGTTCATGGGGAGACTCCAAAACCATCATCTGAGGGTGTCTCAAACTCTCTGTTAGGCTTACCACGAGGCTACTACAAAGCCATGGTGGGAAGGAACCCTAAGGGTCCAAGTACCTAATAATCATATACTTACCCAAAACCTGTACTATAATTACTATTACCCAAAACCTAAGTACCTAATTATTGGGTACATGGACCCTTAGTGGAAGTGTATCATCGAACACCGGAGCAGCCTCAAGGGTAAACCGTAAGCGTAAAAGTCTTAAACTGGAATCCCATGCATTTTTGGGCCGTTAGGGTGCGGAGCGCTTAGGGCATAAGGTGCCGGAATCCCCAACCTTCAAATTTCTGAATCCCTGCCAGCCCTTTGCGCGATCCGACCCGACAGCCTACAGAGGGATCTTGAGCTGATATTCCCAGAACAAGCCTACAGCCACTCGTCTTAAGTAACTGGTTAGCCCGTTCCTTTTTGGGATACTGTTGCCTTGAGCAACCATGACAATACAGTCCTCATTGGGCTTCAAAATGAATAAACTTGTGAACTATATCCAACAATGACCCAAACATTGGCGCAGTTGAATTAAGAATATCAGGGCCCCTCAAAGCAACCACCTGCTTTCTGGTTGTTAGTGGGGAATATGGGAATATGATCCCTATAGAACCCCTATATATACACATATTAATGTAGTAGTGACCCCGGCACCAGTAAGCCTTTTGAGTCGATCAGGGTGACGATGTCCGAGTTGTCATTGAAGCTAAGCCCGGCGTCGACCTACCCAGGCATATGAAGGTTTCCCAACATCAGGGGTACCTTTACAAGTTTTTTTTAAAGGGTTATACAAGGATATGTATGGTTTAGGGTTTAAGGTTTCCCAAAATTAGGGGTACCTTTTTTGGGGGGCCCCTATATCAAGGACTAAAGTATTTTGAGGTTTATATTGGGGCCCCTTTTCTATGGAATCTACCAAGCTACCATATAATTTACTGGCTGTTTGACGGGAAGTAGGGGGGTGGGCATGTAGCACTAATCTCAGATTTTACAAACGGGATGCACACTCCCAACGGGACCCTCAAGCACCCGTGGGACGAGGGCATCATAAAGCGCAGCTTCGTGATTTCTAGCAACCTTTGAACTTTGACCCTAAACCCTAAACCCTAAACCCTGAACCCTAATAGCAAAGAGGTGTGAACCTCATAGGTGCCCTACACAGCAAGACTTACAAAAAGATAACTGTCCCAATGTTTTTGCCAACCCTTAACCTCAATCCAATTTCTCGGAGCCCCCCAAAATACGATAGTCCTTAATATGGGGACCCCCAACAAAGGTACCCCTAATTTTGAGAAACTCCCACATGTTAAATCCTACTTTCCTACATCTTGAACAGAACAGGGCAACTCAACACTTTCAGTGCCATAGCTGAGCCCTAAACCCTAAACCCTAAATAGCTGGGCATCAAAGGAATGGCCATGTCCTCATCCAGGCATAGAACTTGTTTTCCGGTTCACGGGTCACTGAAGCAAGGCTGAAGGCAAGTTTCAGAGGGTTTTAGGGTTTAAGGGTAGTACCCGGTGAATTCGCGTGGGAGTTTGTTGCAACTGTAGATTGGGGCTTTGTGGACAGGCTTTCACAACTCCGACCCTTCATTGCAGGTCTCGAGAAAACTGGGATTCCTGTCGTGCCCCAAATGAGCAGCCAGCTTTCAGTTGTTGCAAGATCTTGAGCAACAAAAATCCTGAAGTAATTTTTATAAGCTGCGTGATGATCTCCTTTCACAACAAGTAAAAATGCCCACTGTCCGTCCAACACCCCTTCCGACCCCCCGCAACAAAAGGGGGGACCCTGAGTCCCCGGCCGCAATCCCTTCAGCTTTGTAATCGTCCTGCAAGGTCGTGCTCTTGCGTACTTGCAGAACTCGCGCGAACAGCACAACCAAGATAGAGCTTGCTATTGCTGTCACGGATTTTTTTCACAAAACCTGAAGCCCAAGCCCTGCCCAGCTTTTTAGTCTCCAATCATATATTGCAGAGTCCTTGTGTTTTGAAGTTTAACCTTGTATTACTTGTTCTTTTGTTTGTGCTGTTTTGCGCTCCCTGATAATCGTACTTGGATCTTCAATGATATTCATGGGCAGCTTTGAAAATCCACTTCCCTTTGAACTTCTGTATGCGCTGTGTCCAACCTACATAGCCCCCAGGCTAATAAGGGTCCAAGTAGTGCCGATATCCCAAATACCCAATTAAAACCCTAAACACCAAAATATACAGCAGTACCATTTCAAAATCCAAGCTCCCAACCACCCTGCTTAGGGAAACCCCCAGGTGGGTACTTATCAGGTGGGAACCCCCTAAAGGTGCCTATATGAGCCATAACCGAAACTCCTTATAGAGGGGACTATATAGGGGAGTATTACAGGGTTTTTGAGGGGGATACTTTAGAGGATGGCTCATATCAAACTCATCTAGACACTTATATCTGCCTTGTATGAGTGTTGTATGGGGTTACCCACCGGATAAATACCTGCCTGGACCTAAGAATGTCTTAGGTGGACCCCCCACCATGTACCCACTGGGGTAATATTCGTGTTATATTGCGGTAACATGAGGGCTATAATAGGAATATAAGAGGGCACTTATACGATTACCACTATCTCTTATAGTCACTATTACTGGGTGGGGTGTCCACCCAAGGGATGTCCTTCACTATTGTTTCTGCAGTTTCAATGGTCAAACAATGTTAGGGCGAAGACTACATGCAATCTGACTGTTTGGCAGCCTATGGGGACACTGGGCCTGAATTCCGCTTGCATTGTTACGCTGCCTTCGCTGGTGTACTCGCTGTCAGGTCTAGTGAACTGCACAAAATCCACAAACCCCTCACATCGTGTCCAACTCCATCTTGAAGATGTGGTTGTTGAAGTGTTGCTGCAGATGCCTCGGTCCCACAGGCGCAGGAGGCTCAACACATGACAATCTCAGTAGTCAGAACGTTTTGAGTCTGTGTATTCTGGGTGGCGTCGGTGGCTGCGGCGGTGGCTGTAGCGGCGGCGGTTTTGGTGGTGTGCTGTTGCCTCCACAATGTGGGCTTGTTTAGGCCTGTTGGATGGTGTATGCCAAAATAGGGTCCCTCCCTTGTTGCCAACCTGGGTGGACCCTGCTCTTTGCTGAATATGTTTAAAATCTCATATCGCAAATGTGTTGAGCTCGCCATGTCTTGCGACGAATCAGGATTTGAAACAGGGCTTGGGTGTGGCTCCGAGGGCAGCAGCCGGAAATCCAGAACCTCAGAAAGGACCATTGAATTCTCTTGATGACATGACAAACATCATGATTGCAATCAGGTGGGCTGGAAAGCAGTTGACCATGCGGTGCCTGCAGAAATCACAAATCTGAGAAGTCCTTGCAAGTAAGATGCCATCTGCTTGCGCCGCACGACAATCCAAGCTTCTGGCTCATTGCTGAGGTTGATGAAAAGCTGTTCAAGCCTCATGATATGCCGGCTGTGCTAGGCTCAGGTTCTCAAATCATTGAACCGTGGACCTTGCAACCTGAAAACAATCCACTGCTGCTTGTGTAAAAGGATTCTTGCCTGCCCAGGAAGGAAGGGGTAAAACAGAATAACAAAGGTAATCAAGCCAGCGATACTTTTGGGCAAGCCCAAAACCCAAGCGAAGCATGCGATGGCGGGGCAAGTGGCTCCTACGGCTGCCACTGCTGCTACTGCCACTGCCACTGCCACTGCCAAAGCTGCTGCTGCTGCTGCTATTGCAACTCCTGCTCCCTACTACTACTACTACTACTACCACCACCACCACCACCACCACCACCACCACCACCACCACTACTGCTACTACTACTACTACTACTACTACTACGACGTCATCTATCACTACGACGTTTACTTCAATCGTCTACTACGACTACTATCTGCTACTACCACAGCTTCAATGCGTCTCTGCTACCGATCAGTCGGCTACCGCGCGTGCTGACTTCGAAGTAAGGACACTGCCTGGTGCCCGTACAGGGGATTTAGCGTCTAATCTGTAGGGTTTAGATGTGCAGGCAGATATCGCCGAGGGACATCAAGAATGTTATGCAAAATTGCTGATTATGGTCTCAACTGGCACATGACCCAGTCAAAGGGTGTCAGGCAAACATGAAATGCAAACGAAAAATTTGCGAGCATGGCATGCGCAAAACCAACTACAATGAGTGGGTTCCAAAAACGAAGCTTGCAGCTTGAACAGGCCGCAAACCAACCCTCTTATAAACAAGCTGTTGACTGTCTTCACGATGCTTGCATGATTGCCACTATCTATCCCAAAGGGTTCATGTAGCTATATCGTATACACGCCGGCCCTAAAATAATAATTTACAGGAAGCCCCCCGGGCTCCAAGTATATACGGTATTGCTACATACATGGACCCTATTGGCATCCTGACGGCTAGCATTTTGACCTCACCCTCGCACCACGCCATGTGTTTGGCAGACAAGTGCAAGGCGAGTTGTGCTCAAAGCTTTCGAAGCCGGCCTTAATCTCGCGATTTTGGAGTTTTGAAATCTCGTGGATTTGTCAGGGTTGATGTATAGGGGTTCAAGGGTTGAGGACGTTGAGGGGTTATGATCTCCAAAGCGTTGGGACTCAGGGCTCGTGACTCGGAGCGGGGGTGCCATGACGGACGCAAGGACATGCAGGGCAAAAATTGGACCTGTGGCATCCGCAAGTAAAGTCCATGTAAGCAAACTTCAGAATCTATGGAAGCAGGATCTTGACAGTTTCGACACCCCATGCAAGAACGAAGCGACATTAGCTCGTGTAAAATCACGCTTCCACTTGCTGCAGTACTCAAGACATCATGCTAAGATCACAATATCTACGTTCTCAAACCCTGAGTTGCAAACATCTTGCACATTTGGCATGCCAAACGGAAAAAAGGGCAGGATATGTTAGGTTTGTAGCAGCATGCGTGGCTGATGGCAGGTCCCTACCAGATGGTTGCACCCAGGCAATCTCAGGATCCGCAAAATGCGCTCCTCGATCGTAACCCCGAAGTCGTCCGCAATGCACGTGGTTCTGGATTGCGGGTTTCAGGTCCAGGGAGTCCACACCCTTCCCAACACCAGCCCTATTGGCAACCTCGCATGCTATAGGCTTCGGGGAATGCAGTCTGAGGAGATTCTATGACTGAGGGGTAGTGGAGTCTCGGGTTCAGGCAAAACCAATACACGCCAAGGCCAACGCGCAATCCGACAGAACGTCATGGGATGGTTACTTTGACGGCATGGGCGCCAGACTTTTCAAACAAGAAGCAAGAAACATCGACACACAATCGATGCCATGTGCAGGGACGGGTCGCAACAGCAAACTAAGCCCTAGGGATCAACAAATTTCTGCCACAACGTGCGGCTTCAATGTTGGAACTGGGTGCGGGGTTTCGGAGGTATTGCATTCACTAATAGTATCCCAACCCCCATAACAGTAGCCTGGATACTCCACTCCCCTGATACAAAACAAGTGCGAATAATTAAAGCAAGAGGATGCGCATGTTACTGGAAATACTGTGCGCTTCTCATGCAAAACGCAAATTGCAGAATCATGCCATGGGCTGGTCTATGACAAGGTTCGGCTGTTTACTGAACTTGGCTGTTCTGAATTTCAGAGCCCCCGGCCCCTATCGATAAACAAACAATCCTCTTGAAGTGGGTCTTCCACAAATGAACCTAATTCGAGGGGCCGGAATGCTACATTTCCGCATATGGGGAGGGACTCGCGCCTGGAAATTTGTGGAGCTTGCAAACAAAATGAAATGTTTTCCCTTGGACCGGAATAGCACAAAACTCAACAGGCCCTGTCCGGAAACAACGCAATTTCAAACGGCCGGGTTTGTTTTTGGTCCAGATGCTGTGGGAGGATAGGAAGTTCACAGACAAACTTACAAGTTATCAGCCGCTTTCAGAAACCTAACCCCCAAAATCACAGTCGCATTCCGATACTGTAGCAGCCTATAGAACAGCACAAGCAACAAGCTGTGAAGGTCTCTCAAGGCACACAAGAATTAGGTTGCTGGTGCATATTGTGCTGGTACCAAACACTAGTATCGTAGTAGGTGTTGGTATCCGAAACCTTCTTTTGAACATTTAATACTTTCCATGCATAAGGGGGACTCCAATATAGACCTCAGAATATTATATCTATTGCTATTGTTATAAGTTATAAGGTCCTCAAATAGGTGCCCTTATTTTGGCAAACCTCCTTTTGGACCTTCGCGCCCATGGACAAAACAAAGCCCAGCACATGCTTTCCGAAGCAATAGTTGGGTCCTGTTTTGGGGGGTTTCCCAAAATGAGGGGTATCTATTTGGGGGCCCCTATAATATAAC
The DNA here is from genome assembly GCA_905231905.1 of Symbiodinium pilosum. Lineage (NCBI taxonomy): Eukaryota > Dinophyceae > Suessiales > Symbiodiniaceae > Symbiodinium > Symbiodinium pilosum. The sequence continues at coordinate 38,788 of CAJNIZ010045486.1, forward strand.
AAGGACAATAGTAAATATGTGTCTATATTGGGGGATTTGAGGCCCGACCATCCAACTCCATGCCATGTGAGTTCAGTAACGCAGGAGGTCACCTCATCCAAATATGGTAGGATCTGAATTCATGGTCCCTCAATTGTGACACCAAATGCATACACTCACCACCATTCCTACAAGTAAGGAATGTATAATCCAAACCCAATAACAGGGTCAGACTCCAATCTAACTTCCAGCCATTACCCAAACTAGCAGTCCAGGACCTCAATTCACCTCCCCGCCCTAAACCTGAACCCCAAAACCCTAAACCCTACACCCTAAACTGCCCTGAGCCCTGAAACTCCCCAAGCTAACCGGGGAGGGTTAGGATTTAGGGTTTTGGGATCATTGTCTCTGTCACGTATGCAAGTTCTGCAGGAACAAAAACTAACTCGCCTTGTACCCCAGCATTCCGATCCACATGAAACTGCCAAGGAATGAAAGTTCTCAACGTCACGTCGCTAAAATCCCTAAGTTACTCAAAAAACTCTGTTCACAGGGTGCCTCAGGGTGCCCATGTTTGACAAGATGCCAGATGGTACTTTTCTTGAATAGGGGGACCGACCTCAATATACCATAATCAATACTATGGAGACCTCCAGAAAGGGACCCCTCCTAATTTTGGGCAACCCCCTATTCTTGCTGGTTGTTGGTAGGAGCTGGAATTTCTTTTCCATCCCTTGAGGGTTGAGGGTTTAGAGATTTAGGGGTTTAGGGTTTAGGGTTGAGGGATTTAGGGTTTCACCCTTCTCTACTCACCACCAGCCAGCATCTTCCCTGTCCAGGAGTCTAGACGTGGCTACGAGTGTTCGTAAGCCCATCCGTAGCAAAGGCACCAAAAGGGATAATTAAAAAACATCAGAGCATTTTTCAGTCTCCGCTGAAGACTACACGCCAAACCTCAAGAGGTAGAGTCGAGAACCTTGAACCTCCCTAAGCTCTGCTTACCCGAGCCCCATGAAAACCCTACGAAGATTTGCCAAAATGTATTGAGGCTATATGGATAATGGGGTATATCTATAATGGGGTTACATAGGGGTTATAGGGAATATAGTAGGGAATATAGGGATAATGAAAAAGAAAATGGAAACTACTACAATATTATTGAAGGAGATGGCATGGTCTGAGGCGTTGGCTTTGGCTTTTGGGCCCTTTGGGGTTAAGGGAGTTAGGGTTTAGGGTTTAGGGTTAAGGGTAGGTGGGGAATGTTCGCCAGAATGCATGACTTCGGTTGCCCGTCCTAGGCAGCTGCCAAAACCCTGAGGTGTACTGTTGTAGGCACAGTTCAAACCCAAAACCCCTACAGAACTGCTAAGGCCCGAAGACTCCGTGCAAAACCCCAAACAGCCTCCATGCCGCCACAAAACCAAAGCTCAAACCAATGAAGCCCCAAAAGCATTGAAACGACAAAGCCCTAACCCTACACCCTCCACCCCTAAACTTACGGGCTCTTATTAGGAAATATGGGAATACAACCCCTACAAAGCCCAACATATTATGTTCCCTTATTCCATGTTCTCAAAAATCTTTTACTTAATTCCACAGACCCAGCAAAGGCAGGCGCAATGTCCAAGACTCCGAAGAACTGGCCGGTAGCCTTCTTTCCCTCCGACCTGTTTAGGGGGTCCCTTAAAGAGATTTATACGGGTTATTATAGGGATAATGGACAAGAACATGGAAACTGCCATTTACGGCTTAGGGTTTAGGGTTTAATGTGGACCTCACGTTCATAAAGCTCCGCGTAAGTGCAAAATCCAAATCCCAGAACGTAATTACAAACCCACTGTCATCTTAGCCCACATTACCCTAGGAAGGAAAAAGGATTCTTTTTACATAAATATCAGGAATCCCATACCCCAAAAAGTATAAAGGATCCCTAACATTAGTCCAGTCATAGCAAGATCCTAAAATTTGGAAGGGCCGGAGGAGCAAACCGTACGAGTGGCTAGCACCACTATTGGCTACGACGACTGGAGCTCCAGCTTATGGACCCACATACCCTTAATTATGGAGGCTCACGTCCGCATCCTCGGGGGGGTGTGGGGGGAGGATTCTGCTGAGGTGAACATTACGGGTTTAGGGTTTAGGGTAATCAGGGCAATTAGGGGTGTAGGGATGAGCGTGCATTGTCAGCCTGAATGTCTACAATTTTTGCATTCCACATCATCCTTACATAGATAATATATTCATAATGCAATGTTCCCCATAGTCGATTCTCATTGTTGAGGCCGTGAATTACAGTTCAGGGGTATAGGCCGAGGGGTTTAGGAGAGATTCCGAAAGTTCGAGTGTTTAAAGCTTTGAGGGGTATCGGGTTTAGGGTTCAGGGATTATAGGGTTGGGAATCTGGTGGCGCCGTCTATAGCGGGTGTTGATGTAGAATACTGTTATCCGCATCTCCCCTCTCTATGTTCTAGTCACAGCCTAAACCCTCAACCCTAAACTGGTTCCTGACCGGCAAGCTAAACCCTAAACCCTAAACCCGAAACCCTAAACCCTAAACCCTGTGCCATCGAATATGCCAAACTTTTACGCAGGCACAGGGATGAACCTGAGGAACTTCAACTTATTTCATATAAGCACTGTCTAGACACTTATAGGTTTAGGGTTTAGGGTTTAGGGTTATAGGTAGCTTCCCAAAATAATTTAGGGTTTGGGGTTTAGGGTAGTGTCCCAAAATAAGGGGACCCAATATAGACCCCGAAATAAAGCAACACTCGTTATGGGGACCCCCAAAAGGGTACCCCCAATTTCAGGAAGCCCCTATATCGGTCCTGCATGATCCCGAAAGAATTCCCTACCTGGCAGGTTGTCAAACTTATGGTCCCTATGTGGATCGCTTATGTAATATGAGGGTTTAAGGTTTAAGGTTAATATGGGCCCAAATTTTTGAAGAAACCCCAAAAGGGACCACAATGTCGACAAGCCCCCTCTAACCCCTTTCTGGTCCCCTCCCCCTAATTTTAAACACCCCCGCCCCCTTGATGCCAGACCTTCCCAACATAGTATAAAGATTTCCGGGGGGTGGGGGGTTCCAATATTCGGGGGAGAGGAATAGCGTCATGACGTTCGTCTGCTGGGCAGCGTTTGCACCTATTGGGTTCGAAATGCCACGAAGCTCGCGCAGGTCAAATTTCGAGCATACCCCCCGAACCTGTATTCAACATTGTTTAGGGTTTAGGGTTTGCGATTTAGGGTGGGCCTTGAACAGGGATACATTTCGGGGCCCTACACACTGTATACGAATTTCGTATTGAAAGATTATTCAAAACTACATGGGGTTATGGCCCGTAATGAATAAGAATTCTTTCCGGGAGGACCCCAAGTAAGCAACACAAAGCCCACACACTAGAACTCTACAACCCTAAATCCTTAATCCCTGAATCCTAAACCTAAACCTGAAACCCTAAACCCCTAAACCCATTGTAGTCGTTTCCATTTCCTTTTCCATTATCCCAATATCACCCCAATATAACCCTAATATTGCCCCCATGTCTGAAATCCTGAAATCCTTCTCTAATCTTTGGGCCTCTCCATCCACCGGTTTAGGGTTTGGGGTTCGGGGGCTGGGTTCAGGGTTCAGGGGCTGTAGCTAGGGTACGAACCTGAACCCGAAACCACAGACCCTGAGTTCTAAATGACCTCTTATTCTGGCTTCTGGTCATGTCGGAAACCGTGGAAGCACGTGAACCCCAAGCCCAACTTGCTGATTCCCTCCCCATAATATTTCCCCCACCCACCCCATGGCCCCCTGGCAATGAATATCCCCCCGTTATGTAATGGTACAATATTGGTGGCATTTGCTAATAGAGGGGTGGGGCTACAGCAATATTCGCCCTAAACCCTAAATTATGTAGAAGTTTCCCTTGTATTTTCCATGCTCATATATACCCCTATAATTATAACCCTAGATGGTCCCTTTTGGGCGCTTATACTATCCCTAAACCCTACACCCTGAAACCTAAAACCTAAGCCCTAAACCCCTAAACCCTAAACCCTAAGCCCTAAGCCCTAAAACCCAAAACCCTAAGCTTCAGGGGATTAAACCACCGAGCTGTGAGCCCGGCAGGCTTGAGTTAATGCGCTTGATGAGCCACTTGAAGAGCCGGCCGTACCTGGGTGCGGTCGCTGGATTACCCAATAATTAGGCCCCCTTTAAAGGAAAATATGTAGCGGTATATAGATATCGGGATATATGGGGTTGAGGGTTTAGGGTCCATGTGCTCAATAATCAGGTACGTGGAATTTGTGTACTAGTAATTATAGTACAGATTTTGGGTAAGTATATGATTCTTAGGTACTTGAACCCTTAGGGTTAGGGTTCAGGGTTCATTTTAGCGATTTGAAGCCGATTTTGAAAAAAAAGTACCCGGCAGGTTCTGGGTTCCAGGACAAGGGAAAGGAATACCTAAGTGGGGGTTCCATGTTGATGAAAAGGACTGTATCTGCACCCCTGAACCTTAAACCCAAAACCTAAAAATGCGTTGTCTGCGCCAGGTGATAGGAAGGACACGCACAGGAAGCACCATTTCGGGAAATATGATATTATTCATAGCACGACCCTAAACACTAAACCCTGAACCCCTAAACCCTGAACCCTAAAAGCCCTAAAACCTCAAATCCTACACCCTGAACCCCCTAATTCCTAAACCCTACAAGCCCTAACCCTGGCTCCCTCATTTCCTGACTTGAAGAGCCGAAGCCTGGGCTCGGGTTAAAAACTCTAAAATCCTAGGCCCTGTCCCTAAATAGGAGTTTCCCAAAAAAGGGGGGGTACCTGTTTGGGGGTTCCCGTAAAAAGGATTATAGTATAATGGGGTCTATATTGGGGTCTCCTTGTTTTGGGAGGCGAAGCCGTGACTTTAAACCCCTAAACCCTAATCCCGTAATCCTAGATCAATGGGCTTAAGGCGCTAAGCCCTGGGCTTAAAGCCCCTAAATTACGACCCTGAGCCCTGGGTTCAGGACCTTGCGCCACTAAAACCTTGGGTAGTACCTTTTAAAACTCCGCATGAGATGTTGTCTAAACTCCGAGTGCCCCGCTTATTAGAATAACCCCTAAAGTCGTCCCCTATGTAATCCCTATATTCTATATAACCCCCCCTTTGAGGAATTTTGACTATAGCTCACATTAAAAAGTCCCCCCATGAAACAGCGAATGTTTCAGGAGCCGACAGCAGCCGCGACACCGCATCTGCTGCCGCCTTGGCCTGTGCAGCCGTGCGATTCGCCTGCGTCACATCTTTGCCTCAGCAGGGATTGTTGGCTTGAGGTATGGGATTTCAGGGCTCGTGGCGCAGTTGTGGCTGGCAATGTCCGATTAGGGCTTAGGTTTAACTTGAGAATAATGATTACTATTTATTACTACTACCATTACTAGTGCTATTATTCTTATTATCACGATTACTATTGCCTACGGCGTTGTGGGATTTTCGAGACGATCGGTAGCCTATGCCCTGATTACATGAGGTAGGGATGAAGGATTGCGCTTGGGTAAGGGCTATATTGGAATTATATAGGGGTTATAACATGGAAAAGAAAATGGATAAGGGTTAGTGGTATAGGGTTTAGGGTCTAAAGGGGTTGTACAGGGATAACGAAGAATAACACGGAAGCTACTATTATATAGCGGTACTATAGGGGATATATAGGGAGAATGGAAAAGCACATGGAAGCTACGAATTTAGGGTTTAGGGTT
>CAJNIZ010045487.1:713-19125 GCA_905231905.1 Symbiodinium pilosum
GTTAGTTTGGGGGAGTGTAGCTTTGCCAAGGCAACCGCAGAGGCCATGGGCCGCGTTCGGCTCGCAAGCTGCGCCAGCACGCTCCCGGAGCCAGTCCAGCATGAAGTCCGCGGGCGAGCCACGCGGTTTAGGGGTTTAGGGTTTAGGGTTTAGAAGGAGCTTCAGGAGCCTTAAAGGCGTACTGTAGTCGCCCTCGAGGTGGCGTAAGGCGGCCATTGCTGCCTGCAACCTGCTTACGACCTCCCTCAGCCGTGTGCTATTTTTCTAACCCCCCACAAGGTTTAGGGTTTAGGCCCCCCAACCGCCCCCTAGTATTAAGTACTCCCAATATACTATAATGATATACCACAATTGGGAACATCTACTATTAGGGTGGAGGGGGGGAGGTTGAGTACTTGGGGGGAAAGGATTAATGTAGACCCATGATTAATAAACCCCCTCTTTTAAGGGCCTAGATACTAGGATCGCTAGTATTATCCCTATTAAGGGGAGGGGGTTTATGAATCAGGGGTCCCTAAACCCCTCGACCCTAGACCCCTAAACCCCTCAACCCATAAACCCTCAACCCATAAACCCCTAAACCCCTAAACCCCCAAACCCCTAAACCCTAAACCCCTAAAACCCCTAAACCCCTAAAACCCCTAAACCCCTAAAACCCGGTTAATCTCATCGGTTGGCAATGAAGGCGGGCGACCCTAGGCTCGGCTTGCAGCTCATCATGCGGGAGTTTTGGGGTTAGGGTTTAGGGTTTAGGGTTTAGGGTTTAGGGGTTTAGGGTTTAGGGTTTAGGGGTTTAGGGTTTAGGGTTTGGGGCTAGGATAATGGAAAAGAAAATGGAAACCCTAGGTCCCTTTAAAGGGGTATATAGGGTTATATGGGAGGGCTATGTTGGGGTTATATTGGGATAATGGAAAAGAAAATGGAAACTACCATTTAGGGTTTAGGCCTTTGAAGTGATGTGGGAGTTTGGGGTTAGTGTACCTTTTGTGTAGCTGGACCTCCTAAGCCCAGGCCCTCAATCCCGAAGTAAAAACGCAGGAACATACACCCTAAATCCTACACTCTCGACCCCTCCTACCCCCAAACGAAAAAGCCTTCACCCTAAATCCTATGCCTGTAACCCCCTAGACTGCGCACCCTTACCCAACTACCCCAAATTCTAGACCCTTTACGCAACCTATGGTGGATGGAGGCAACCTCATACCACTTAGAATCCCAAATTTGCTAAAATGTCTAGGGTTTATGGTTTATAGGGCTTATAGGGCATATGAAGCAGCGAAAGACTTCTCCCCGCAGCAACAAACTCAAAGTATCTTCTGGCAAGCCACGCAGAGACTTTGATTTTGTACCATCAAAGTTTTGGAATCCCAAATACCCAAATCATGGTCTACATTCCATGGCTTCGGGATCCAAACACAAGGGTGCAAACTAACCCCAGATGGCACAAGGGATAACACCCTAAATCTTATAAACCCCAAGCGCCCAGCGCCTGCTTTGCTTTCGTTGCATCGCGCTGCCGAAGGGACCCGCGCATCAAGCAGAAACTTACGGGTGCATACGGCAGAGCGGGGGAGTTTGAGGTTAGGGATTTAGGGTTTAGGGTTTAGGGTTTAGGGTTTAGGGTTTAGGGTTTAGGGTTTAGGGTTTAGGGTTAGGGGTTTCGGGTTAAGGGTTAAGGGCTTTGGGTTGAGGAGTTAGGGTTGAGGGTTTAAAGTTCAGGGTGAAGGGTTTCGCGTTAAGGGTTGAGGGTTTTGGGTTGAGGGTTTAGGGTAAGGGGTTACTACGACACGACTACAGGGATCCATAAATCTTATTGCCCCAGTAATGAATGAAGACTTGACTGGAGGAGAGACGGGAAAATACAATGGAAACTGGGATGATGCTGGGGTTTAGGGCCAGGTAGGTATGTGTGGACCCCTGTAATAATCCGATCCGGTGATCGGTTTAGGGTTTAGGGTTTAGGCTTTAGGGTTTAGGGTTTAGGGTTTCGGGGATCTCTCAAAAGGGGGGTCCTTAGGATTTGAGCGCGATTGTTGGTGTCAAGAGTTCTCCGCTCCTCCCTACACAGCCTACTTTGCCAGCATCATTGTGATTTAGACATATGAGATACCCTCAAACCCTAAACCCGTCCATTGGTTGCAGGCGTCTCCTAACATTGATAAAGACTTTGTGCTTGAGCCAGGGCGACTTCCTTCAGCTTAAAGACAAACCCCTGGTATTGCTGCAAGGAAGTATTTGATACCCATGTAATGACACCATTGTCCCTCTAAATCCACTACTAGCAACCCTAAACCCTAAGCAAAATGACTGCTTCTACTCGAACTGGACTACACTCTGGGCAGAAGCTATGAGGGAGGGACACTCCCATATGGGAGTTTTTAGCAGGATTAGAGGTCCCTCCTTCGGCAGTCCTATCAAAATTAGTAAGGTACCACTGCCCTTACACGGAGGCCTGTCACACTTCCTAACGCCTCAACGAAGCCTGTCAAGACCTTGCATCTAAGCAATTGCATTGATTACAAAACCCTGGTGCTGTTTAGAATAGAAATAAAGGACTAGGCAATTGCAGTACAAAAGCCTAGTGTTGTTTAGAATAGAGAGCAGGGAAGGTAGAATAGAATGCAATCTGGATAAAACTTGTGTTTTCCCCGACCTAGCCTTGCATGCAGCCGCTGACACAAGTTTTTGTGCGAGAAGCACTGCTGTACCCCCTTTTTTCCCCGATAAGTATATGGTGTTGTTCTTCGCAATACAGAAATGGTTGTATTTCTGTAACTGGTTTCTTCTTGGGACACACTGAAACACGACGCTTCTAAATTCCTGATTGGGTTTTGGTGGAATAGGAACTTGCACAATATCATATGTATATACGTGTATATGCACATACCTATCCGGTATGACCCAGGGAAATGTGAACATAAGGACAGTTGTCCATGACATTTTCCCTTTTCCCATTTGATTCTCCATCCTGCCTGAATCCACAGCCTTATGCACTGGTAGTCATTTAGTTATTTAGGCTTCTACCCTAAAGCCTAAAGCCTAAATCCTGAAGCAGTGGTGGTCCCCTGTCAAGCTTGAGGTTGAGGACGGCCCACAGGTCGTCATCGACTTCCGTACTTGGAGGGTCAGGGGTGTTTAGGGTTTAGGGTTTAGGGATAACTGTGGTTACTATGTAGGTTATAGGGGTTATGAGTTCCTTACTAAGTCCCCATGACTAGACAGGCACGCGGTTTAGGGCTTAGGGGGTTGTGTAGGCGAAATTACGAATTATCCTGCATTGCCACCTAGTTAGGCTATGTGGCTTAGAATGAGGGAATCGGTTTTCGGGGCTTAGCGTTTAGGGTTTAGGGCTTGGGTGCGGGTGGTCCAGTATGAGTTTAAGGTTAGAATCTTGGAGTTTGGTTTTATCGCCACACTGTGCGCAGGCCGTGGGTTTAAGCTTTGAAGGTTTAGGGTTTGGGGCTGCTCTTCAATGCCCTAAACCTAACCCCTAAACCGCTGAGCTTCCCAAAAAATCCTCTTTCAATCCATTCCCCCTTTGCCTGCTCAGCACCAGATGAGCCTCCAGCTAATGCAGACAGAGCTTAGCTCAAATCTGCGAGAATACTCCCACTGTTGGCTTGAGGGTTTGGGGCGGGATATCTGCAAAGTTCTCCCACTGTTGGGCTATGTTGGGGAAACCCCTAGATTAGAACTATTTTATGTTCGGAACACACACATAAAAGTCTTTGTATGAGTCTGTGTCTACATATGTATATGTGTGTGTGTCTGTACAACGATCTGGAGGTGCTGTCAACATAGGGGGCCTTGGGAGACTAGGGCCTATCGGTTTCAGAGGGTCCGTCTTCAGAATTTCTTTAAGTAAGCCCTAAACCCCTAAGCCCACCCCACCCCGCGCGCTGCAGGGTGGGTGCTCTTCCCATCTTGGCATCTCCGCGCCCACGACTTCATGCTTAGCACAAGGCAGACACAGGTTATGAAAGAAGAGGGGGCCTGGGCCTACGGTTTAGGGTTTAGGGCTAAGGGTCCTGCAGTTTAGGGTTTAGGGTTAAGGGGTTTCTGACTTCGGGGTTTAGGGTTTGGGTTGTAAGGTTTAGGTACGAGATGTTTCAGGATAGCTCTAGGAGACTGCTGCCACAAGCTCCTGATCAGTCCACAAGAAGAACACACCTATGCCTCCGGGCCCCCTCCTGGCATTTTCAAGAAAAAAGAGATCTGCTTGTTCCGCTATTCTGCGGCACATTGCCAGAATCTCGAAGCGAAAGCTACTAAACACTAATCTCCATCCCTTAGTTACGACCCACACATGCTGTTCATACTCATGCTTAGGTGGCATGGGCTTCATAGATTTACAGCAGGGACCATTACGGGGAGATTTTCAAGGGGCTACTATAAGCATCCATTCCTTGACTCAAGAACTAGATGTGGACCCTGCCATCTCAGCCAAGCGAAGAATAGTCCATCGCCAAGCCCAGCGAGGTACCCTTCGCCTGAGGTCCAAACTTCCTACTTGGAGGTCCATAGATAATTATACTCAATGATAGGCCCCCTAAGTGCCTCAATATGGTCTTTGTTGGGTAGTAACTACAGCTATACATGGGTGAAAACTATCCATAGACCTTCAAGTAACCTTCGGCTTTCAAATCTTGGGTCAAATGCATAATTTCTCATTTCTCATGGGGACACTACAATTCCCAACGGAGAGAGCAAGATTCTGGCCTCCTGCTGGATACCCTTACTTGCTTACTTGGTTCAATGCCCTAGATAAGCGCTTCTTACATGGTTTGGGCTCTTTGGCTGATGGATTTAGAACTTGGGGCGTCCTTGGGTTTAAGGCGCTCTGGCTCACAGCTTCCTAGTTTTTAGGGACCCAAAACCCAAAACCGCGTTTCCCTGAATTCATTTTAAGACAGGTCCCTATACCTAATTCCCCCATGTCGGGAACGGTGGCTCAGGCCAAGTCCCATTTAATTCAGGGCCCTTGGGTTGCCAGGGTTTTGGGTTTAGGGTTTAGGGTTCCCCTAAAACCCGGCTTCGGGTTTAGGATTTAAGGTTGAGGGTTGAGGGTAAGGATTATGAGGGCGAATTAGAAGTAAACCCGGAGGCTCAGGAGAGGGGCTGCGTTGGGAGATGGTTAGGGTGTGGGGTTTGGGGTTTGGGGCTTGGGGATTCAGGGCGTTAAATCAATTGAATTTAGTTTCTAATTCGGTTTAAATTCAGTTTCCAATTCTGTTCACATTCGGGGTACAGCACCACGTCCGCGCGTTTTGCTGTGACATGTATTAACATGTAGGCCTCAAACGAAGGATCCTGTCATGCTACTGGGGAATGAAAAATGTCCGGGCTTGAAAAACACAAGTCATAACGCACCCTAAGTTGGATAACAAGGGGAGCTTTGGTAACCGATTACGACCGATGATTAACTATCACCGTTGGGTCTGGGATTACCAAAGCCCTATTCTTGTTTAAAACAATGCTTGGAACTGGGTTCAACAACCATACATTGTCTACGTTGCTCAGCCTCAGATCCAAAACTTTCAAAAGCTTTGAACGGCAAATCCCGCACACCACACTAAACAAACGTCAAAGCAAAGGTGAACAGTGTGTTGTAGTGGCTGAAAAATTCCAGAAGGACTATATAGTCTTCCCCTTCACTCTCTTGGACCATACGCATATGGGTTCAAGGCCTGGGATCAAGGAAGGCTGCACTACCCTCCAAAAAAATACGGGGTTGAGCTCCCATGCCGCGAATCCCTAAACCTTAAGCTTTAGACCCTAAACCCCAGGCTGTAGACCCTAAACTCCAGAAGGATAACCCTAAACCCGAAGCTTGCAAACCTAAATCTCTAACCTCCAAACTCAAACGGTATCCCTGAAACTGAGAAGAGCAAACCCTAAACCCTAAACCTAAACCTAGACTCTACACCCTCAACCCTAAACTCTAAACCCTAAACCCTAAACCCCAACCTGGCTCATTGATACTTTGGAAGCAGACGGCTTGGCCTGCTTGGGCTTGGCGAAGGATTTAGGGCTCAGGGCTGCAAGGTTTCAGGGGTTGGGGCTTAGGGTTTAGGATTTAGGGTTTAGGGTCTAGGGGGGTTTAAGGTTTAGAGTTTAGGGTCTAGGGTTTTAGGGTTTAGGGTTTGGGGCTTGGGGTATCGGGCCCTTGTGCTTAAACCCTAGGCCCTACGGCTGTCTGCGGCCTGCGGACAACATTGTTCCGGTCCTGGGGGCTTCTGCTGCAAGATTGTAATTTTTGTTTGCTTCCGGCTTGGTTCCTAAACCCTAAACCCTATACTCGAAACCCTAAACCCTAAATCCTGAATCCTAAATCCTAAACCCTAAACCCTAAACCCTAAATCTTAAATCCTAAACCCTAAACCCTACATCCTAAACCCTAAACCCCTTTATGTTCTGCACGGCGCAAACTCCGGGGCCGAAGCTTCAAAGCTGCTTGGTTTGAAGACCAAAAGTCGATTTCAAGTCGAGAGCCCTGAGCCCCAAACCCAAGGCGTAAACCCCTCCCCCTAGGTTAGGGTATAGGGTTGAGTGCTTAGGATTTATATTAAGTCTTAACCCCCCCCCCTGATACTCCTATTGTGGTATGATATGATATGTTGGGAATATCTAATATTAGGAAGTGGTGGTTCTCAATATTGGAGGAGGGGATCAAAATCCTAAACACCAAACCCCTAACTCCAAATCCTAAACCCTAAACCCCAAATCCTGAACCCTAAACCGTGTCATCAATGATCGGAATCAGAACAGAAACCATCTCCTCAATCTTCTCTTGATGTGGGGGGTTCAATCATTCAAAATAAGGCTTAAGGTTTAGGGTTTCGGGTTTAAGGTGTAGGGTTTTTTAGTCAGTCATATTCAAAAACAGCTATGTAGGGACGCAACAAGTCTAAGATTTGAGGTGCAGACCCCTCAAGTGAATACGCCTTTCTAATAGTTTAGGATACAGCCATACAACGATGGAAGGGGATAATATCCTCGGCGTCTGAAGGATTCCTCCTGTGCGGCAACCCCACGGCGGTCTTAATTTGTTCGGCGTCTGTGGTCCTAAACCCTAAACCGCAAATGAACCCTAAACCCTGGATCCAAAACTCTGAAGGCTCACCCCAAACCTAGACCCCAAACCCCAAATCCTAAGCCCCAAATCCTAAACCCTAAGCCCCAAACCCTAGGCCCCAAACCCCAAACCCCAAATCCTAAGCCCTAAACCCACAACATTAAACCCCATATCCTAAGCCCCAAATCCTCAACTCTAAGCCCCAAACCCATAACCCCAAATCCTAAATCCCAAATCCTAAACCCCAAAACCCCATATCCTAAGCCCCAAAACTCAAACCCTAAACTCCAAACCCTAGACCCTCGAACCCTAAACCCCAAATCCGCAACCCTACACCTGTTTCCATCCACGAAGCCCTAGGGTTTAGGGTTTAGGGTCTAGGGTTACGCAACGCCTTCGGCTTGCTCTTCGCTTTACCGGCGGCCTTCGGGCCAGCAATCGTGGTGCCTGCAAAAAACTCAGCGGCTGAGGGTTCAGGGTTTGGGGTTTAGGGTGACTCTAGGGTGTAGGATTTATGGCTTAGGATTTAGGACTCAGGGTCTGGGGTCTATGGCTTTGGGTGTAGGATTTGGGGTTGAGGGATCCGATTTGATTGCAGTTATGACTCAAAAGTTGGAGGGAATGAGTTTAAGGTTCATACTTACTTTACTCAAGGGTATCTCCAGGTAGAGTTTAAGAGCTTGGGGGTTTAGGTTTCAGGGTTTAGGGTTGGGATCCCGAAACCCTGAACCCTAAAAAATTGCGGCTTATGGAGTTAGAAATTTGGAGTTTAGGTACAGACCTTGGCCTTGGGAAGTAGGGTGTAAGCTCTAGGGTGTCAAGTTGAGTGTGTAGTTGGATTTGGGGTCTAGCATTTTAGAGCGATGTGTTTTGGGCTCAGGGTTTAGGGTTGAGGGTTAAGGCTTTATGGTTGAGAGTTAAGGGCTTACAGCTAAAGGTGTGGGGTTAAGGGTTTAGGGCTAGGGTTTGGGGTGTCGGCTTGGGGTTTAAGACGTGAGGTTGACCATGAAGAAGACTTGCAAGGTGAGAAAAAAAAAACTGTTGATGGACAGCATTTCGTATGCCCCTGTATGGGAACATTTCTCAAGATAGGGGGCCCCTAGGCACCCCAAGGGATATACAGGAATTAGAAGAGCATTATGGGGTCCTTATTGCGGATCATATGGATGGACTGTTTTGAGAAGTACGGGTACCCTTCGGGATTACCGGATCCCTTTTACGGCTCAATTAAGGATGATTCAATGATTCTGAGACACCTTTAGATATCTACTTGAATGCTGGAAACGTTGGCTGTAGATAGAGCATGCGTAGGGACATGCAGAGGATGTCTAAATCAACAAGGACGACTCCGCGTCAACGGGGTGTCAGTCGCTTGCGGGAACCCAGGACCCTGGGTTTTGCATCAGAGTTTGGCGTTTAGTGCTGATAGGGCTTGGAGGATTTGCTTCAAATTTGAGAACTTCAGGTTGTGGGATATGTTGTTTGCCTCCTCAACCGCCCTTGAGGGGTCAACCAAGATCCCTGTCAATACTAAAACTGTGCTCTTTTTTGGCACCTTGTATTCTGAGGTGCAGTGCAGAAACAGGGCCCTAAGTTGGAAACAACGGACCGGGGCCCCCAGCCAAGAACTTCTTGCCCATGCGAGCAGGTGCTTGCGTTGCTATCGTTGATGTTCGGGTGTGTGTGTGTGTGCTCTCATTCAACACTACTGCCAGCCTGCCACAAGCACTGCAATCAAAGTACGCCAAACACTAAACCCCATACTACCAAACCCTACGCCCTGAAACCCTAAGCCCTAAAGCCTAACCCTGAACCCTGAACCCTGAACCCTAAACCCCAAACCCTAAACATGAGCCTTGAACACTGATCGCCATACTCCTCCGACGGGGCCTCTTCGAATAAACCCAGCACCAAGATACCACAACACAAAATGGCCGCCTGACCACCCTTAACTTACTGGGGGTTAGTAGGGAATAAGGGTATATGTTAAATGGGGATTATATTCTAGTATTCCCTAGTAACCAACAGTAAGTTAACCCTTACCAGCAATACGAAATCCAACTTTGAGGGGGTCCTTCATATTTGAAATAAAGTTGTTGCAGCAAATCGGGTTCTGAGAAGCGTTTCGGGCTTCTGGGAAAGAAGGACCCTTAGCACTGGGGGAGTGTAACCATTATCTTGAGAATACCCAAACGAATACAACCCCTAAATCCCGAACTCTTCCAGGAGACGCAAGCACTCTAAAGCCTGAACTCTACACCCGAAGCCCTGAAGCCATACACCCAGTACCGCAGACCCCAAATCCGAAACCCCAAGCCTGAAGTCCAAAACCGTGAACTCCCTCAACTCTCTAGGCGAAACTCCAAGCCTTCGGTTGATAGGAAAGACCCTGCATGACGGTAGTATGCTAAAATGCCAGAATTGTCGAGGTACCAGGCACTTAGGGGACATGCCGGATTTTTGTATGGGCACTAAGGTCTAAACCCTAATTACGCATCCCCATACAACCTATAATCCAAACTCCTAGTATCCCCCTTAATAGCCCCCATAATACTCCGCTTTATAATCACCCATGCAACCCCTTTTGAGGAGTTTAGACTATAGCTCATATGACCCCCCCCCCCCCTGCGCCGCCTGCGGATGCCAAAGCACTTTTCGACGCCTTCCCGGACTTCGCCGACGTCGCGGCTTCCGCGGCGGAGGCGCAGTCCTCACTGAAAGCATTGGGCTTAGGGGTTTAGGGTTTAGGGTTTAGGGTTGGGTTTATGGGTTTAAGTTGGGTACTGCCCCCACTCAGTAACAGTCTATATTGGGGGTCTTATTAAGGGCTATATATAACCATACTATAACTATTATCCAGCTGTTACTGAGGGGGGGAAGTACTGAAGGTTTAAGGTAAGAAGTATGGGCCCCTAATATGGGAACATGGGCGCTTAAGCCTTTTTACGCGGATTCCAGGGACCTTTCAGTGTACATATAGGGTTTATAGAAGGATTCTAGAGTAGGGGCCCATGTCTTCAATGCTAGGATTCAAGGTTCATGGAGTTTAGGTTAGGAGGACCCCCCACCCCATAATAGTGACTGTAAGGGATACTAAGGACTAAATTATGAGGGTCCTATACTATTCCTACTATACCACTATCACAGGGTGGGGGGTCCACCTAAAGTTTAGGGTTCAGAGGCAGGAGGTGAGAATTCAATCTCAGGGCTGGGAGTTTGAGGCTTTGAGTTTTGGAGTGAATTTTAGGGGGTAGGATTGAGGGGTTTAGAAATGGAATCTTAAGGTTTAGGGGTGGGATTTTAGCGGTTGGGGAACCCTAACCCTAAACCCTAAACCAGGTTTGGGTTTTGGAAGAACATGGGCACAATGACAGCATCCTTCATCTTCATCTTCATTTTCAACCCTTTAATGCAGTACTACCGGGCGCTGAACGATTGCCAACACAAGTTTGTGGTCTATTTGAGATAACCTTTAATCGTACAAGGAGTCTGGGACCATGAGAGTGAGGTAGCAGCTCAGCAAATATCTCCGAATAATCACATGGTAGTTGTTCAAAATGCCTGTCCCCAAACTGGCCAAAATGTAGGTTCCTTGTTTGGTTGGGATCCCTTTTTCAAGGAAGTGTCTTCCCAATGGTCCCTTCTTTACAAGGACCTTTACAACAACTCGCACATGGAGGTCTCTCAAGAATGGGAATCCGAGGGATAAAACCCTAAACCCCTAACCCTAAACCCTAGACCCTCAACCCTACGGGGTTAAAAAAAGATTCCACCTCTACATGAATGGAAACATGACGCAGGGCCCTGGAGAAGAGCAGATGTGGCCTGAAAGCTTTGCAAATTCTCCCACCAAAAAATAGAATAGCATTTTTTGGTGGTTGAATTAGATAAGATTACGTTTGTTTTATAGAATACCCTACCCGAAAAGAGGATATAGTACTCTAGATTGGTAGCCATAATGTCCCCAAATAAAGCGCTACCCAAATAATGGAGTGGGTTCCATTCTTTCCCAAACCCTAAACCCTAAACTATCAAATAACACGCCGCTGCAGAAAGGGACCAAGACAGCCTATGATAGCCCCAAGAACACAACAATTCACTAGCTTAAGAAGACGCAAAACAAAAAAACACACCCACACGCGCACACACACACACAGAGGAGTTTCTGAACAAAAACCTGAACCATAAACACTAAACCTAAGCCCCAAAACTCTAAGCCCTGAATCCTACACCCTCATGGAATCTCTGAGGGGGAGCCTCATGACTATCCCCATAATCCCTACATGGGACTTGGCCTCAAGTACTGTCGGTTAGGGTTTAGGGTTTAGGGTTTAGGGTTTAGGGTTTAGGGTAGGGTTTAGGGTTTAGGGCTGTTCCCAAATGGAGAAAGTGGAGAAATTTGTAGAGGGACGCGTAGTATGATCGGAGCCCAACTACAAAGATCACAGGTTACATGCAATGTAGGGAAATCCCCACATAATAACAGGGCCTCGCCCCATCTTTACAAACACCCACATGAGCCGTGTGTATTTGGCGGCTGAAGCAAAAGCTGAATTCAGGACACTGCGACGACTCGCACTATTCATACAATCTTGGGCCACAGTAGCCCTAGTTGAGGTACTGCACTAAAAACCCTAAAAGTACAAAATAACAAAATGCTACGATCCTTGCATTGCTATGGGAACCCTCAGAGGGGGCCCCATTTCCGGAAACCCTCACACGAGGGAGTTCGCAAAACAGGGGATCCTAATGGAATGTTAGGATATATGGACATTACAAAGAAATATCCCTCTTAAGGGTCCGATGCAGAGAAACTCCCACATGACTAGCGTTTTGGGGTGTCTGACTTAAATGACATTGCCTTCAGTCAGAGGCTATGTAACCCAAAAGGCGGATGTAATCTAATCCTACATTGGGGACTGCGTATCCCTACTGATACCAAAAATCCTGCATGACCTCAGTATGCCATAGCACCATAATGCCCAAGGTATAAGGTCCCTAAACCCTAAACCCTAAACCCTAAACCGCTTAGGGCCATGCTCCACCGCAATTGCAAAACTACTCAAATCTTGCCGCCTGCCTGACAGCGGATCACGCCCTCCGAGGTCGAAAAGGAAGCCTGGAAGTGTAGCTTGGGTTTAAGGATCAGGGGGTCTTAGACTTCACCTAGAAAGCCAGTTACACATAATTATCGGCAACTTTCCCCTAATTTCCTATCACTTTGGGTTAAAGTAGCCCATTATTATGGGTAACTAGGCTTTCTAGGCACGGCTTAGGCTGCGAGACTTAGGGTTGGAGTTTAGGGTTTTGGGGGGGTAAAGTTTCAGGATTTGAAAGGTTGCAGGCTTTAGGGTGTAGGGTTTGGAGTCTAGGGTTTAGGGTTCGGGGTGTGGGGCCAAGGCTACCAGTCTAGACCGCTGGTTGAGGTTAACCCACTCCCTGAGAGGGATTAGTTGAAAGCTCATGAATAACTACATTCATTAATGGGGTCAGAAGTCCCGGCGTTAAGTATAGTTAACCTGATACTTGGGAGACCAGCGGGAAGTAGTAAGTATACATATAACAGCTATAACCCATATAGTAACCCCAAGTATCCCAAAAAATCAACCTATTTACTAATTCCCCCCAACCCTCCAAGTAACCCCACTTCCTTGAGAGCCAAATCAAAGCCGAGCAAATGCAGCTATTATCAAGAGACCCCAATATAACCCCAATATACTCTAGTAGTTTCCATTTTATTTTCCATTATCCCAATATATCCCCCATATAACCCTTATCTAACCCCTAAACCGCCCGCGCGGTTTGGGGTTTAGGGTTCAGCCCAAGCTCTCACCCCCAAATGGCCTGAAACCCCTACGCCCTTCTCCCCCAACCTGAACCCCTACAGCGTAGACCTCAACCCTAACCCCTGTACCGGCCTATACCTTATCCTAAGCCTCAACAATTTAATGCTCTCCTCGCAATAGTGATGCTATCCACCCCGCGTAATAACTGCTAGAATAAGCGCCCAGAGTTGCCTCGTGGCGGTGTTAGTATTTGATGCGGTTTAAGGTTTACGGCTTAAAGGAGCCGGATTTTTTCAAGGAGAGCCAGTAGGGATGCCAACCACTTGCAGCCTGCACTCACGATGAACAATGAAAATATGGGCCCAAACGCTGTGCGTATAAATATATGCATGTATGCATATGTGTATGTGTATGTGTATCTATATATATATATATATACACGGGATACTCGGAGCAATATCCAAAGAAAGGGGCCTGCGGGCGTGAGTCAAATTAGGGAGAAGGGATTCCTCATGAAAGCTGTGTCTCGCAATCCTTATAACCCTAGACCGTAAACCCCAAGTGCTACATGCCCACATGTGGGACTCTTTCCAATCAAGACTCCGGGGCTACCACAAATCAGGAGTCCCTTTCTAGGGCTCCACCTCTTAGAAATTTCCTATGTAGTGGGATCTATGTTGCAGCCACGCCGTCCCACCTTGCCAATGGACTTCTGACAGGTACTGCAGATCAAGCATTCCAGATGAAGCTTGCCGAGAGAACCTCAGCTCTTGAGCTTCAATTTTTAGGGCTTAGAGCGGCTGAGGACGCTGGCTGTCTGCCCCTCTTTTAAGGAACGGTTCAGGGTTCAGGTCTGCTACGGCTACGTTTACCTAATTTCAGCGCATGAGGCTTAGCTAACTTGGGGCCATTTTAAATATGACCCACCTGTTAAGGCGAGGTCGGGTGGTGTCCCTATGATTTGCCCAGCTTGGGAGGCTTAATTAGCGAGCGTGCAGAATCGAATGATGTCTGGAGGGAAGAAGCTTTAGGGTTTGAGCTTTAGGATTTATGCTTTAGGGTGTAGGATTTATGGTTTAGGGTGCAGGATTTATGGTTTAGGGTGCAGGATTTATGGTTTAGGGTTTAGGATTTATGGTTTAGGGTTTAGGATTTATGGCTTGGGGTTCGGAGCTTCAGGCTACAAGCGTAAACTGGGTGGCGAAGGGGTCTGCTGTAACAAAGTGCAAACACCGACCTCTCTGTAGATATCACAAACAACACCGCACAAGGTATGCTCCACAACTGGTGAATTCCAATATATGGGGGAGATCCCCGATGGTTAACACAGAGCCCAATTTGAGATGATTCTCGTTATGCAGACCCACAAAAAGATGCCCCCAACTTCGGGAAACCCACATGCGGGGTTCCCCCTTTTAAGGACCCCGATTCTGAAAAGCGTCTGGTTGTAGGATCTGGGATTGGAATTCCGGGTCTGTGGTTAGGAATTAGTAACCCTAAAACGTAAACCCCTAAACCCTAAACCTTGTTGGACTTCAGGGTCTGGGGGGTACTGCCCCCACCAAAACAACAGTGCCCCCCGACATTATTTTCTCAGAGGAATTCGATCCTGAAGCTATTCTCAAATAATCCCATCTCTGTGTGACCCGCGCAGTGGAAATTCTAAAGCTGATCCGCTCCCTCAATCCATGTAAAGGGGAATTCTCAAAAGTGCTCTCTCCTCCTTTCCCCTATAGCGGGGATGTTTAATATTGGGGGTGGGTGGCTTTATTATCAAAGAGCAGGGTTAAGCTTCAGGAAATCCAGTGGATATGGGAATGTTCAAGGTTTTCTCATAGACGCTTTAGGCTTTAGGGTGTACGGTAGAGGCTTCAAATTTAGGCTTTAGGGCTTTAGGGTTTAGGCTTTAGGGTTTACGGTAGAGGGTTTAGGGTTTAGGGTTTAGTGTTCGAGGTCCATGCATAATTCTGTGTGAATCACATTATGATTGTAATTCTTCGGGCTACATCCCGCTTATAACTATCTGCCTGGCTTTCAGCGTGGTTTACGTAATTTCTATGTATAGAAATTAGGTTCCACTTCTTTTCCATTTCATGTTCCATGTGATTCTCCCTTTTTGAGCACATTAAACCGCAAATCTTAGATAACCCTTAAAACCTCATAAAGCAACATGCAGCTACGACCCTGAGACCACTGACAGCGTGAAACTTCGAACCCTGGAACTAGACCTACCCGGGAACCCTGACAACTTTCGTTCTGCTAACAGATTGAAAATGAAAACCAGAAGAACCCTAGACCAAATAGACTCTACACCCAAACCCAACAACGAGCCAAACAAACATCCGTCTGCGTTTTGAAGCACAGCCCTGGCCCCAAAAAACAATATGCTGAAAAATTGACAACTCCATGCCGCAGAAAAGAAGGCCCCATGATTTCGAGAATTGCCCACTTAAGCACTGTCTTTCTGGTGGCTGAAACCGTGTGAGGTTTACCAAGGAACAAGAGACCATGGTCCCCGTGATCACTTTGCCACAGGCCTCACATGGGGGTTGTTCTAAAGGTCCTTGTACAGGAGGGACCATTGGGAATACACTTCCTTAAAAAGGGGATCCTAACCAAACAGGGAACCTATAGTCCCCCTTAAGTCGATAGAATATGGCTTTGGGTATATTATAATAAGATCCCCATATACCCCATATTCTATCTACTTAAGGGGGACTATACATTATGGCCATTTTGTGGACAGGTATGTTGAACAACTACCACATAGGAGCCCATACAAAAGCCCCAAAGTTGCATGGAGCACCTCCTTGTATTTAGTTTAGGGTTTAGGGTTTAGGGTTTAGGGTTTAAGGTTTAGGGTTTAGGGTTTAGGGTTTAAGGTTTAGGGTTTAGGGGCATGCAGCAACTTATTGGATTTGGTTCAACCTTATAGGGTTTGGGGTTTGGGGTTTATGGGCCCTTTTAGCAGGAGTCTAGTCTTTGCAGGACATTTGGGGGCTTCATGTTAGTTCAGGGGAGTGTAAACCTCAGGGGTGTAGAAGTAAAAGGTTGAGTAACTAGTAAGTCAAAGACAATGGCAGGTGGGTGGTTACAGGTGGTTACCAAGCTCTTACAAGCCTCATAAAAAGGTAACGGGGCAATATGAGGTCTAAAGCGGCCTCCTTACCCAACTTGGAGGCATAGCCAGCTGTTTCTCAAGATGAATCGTGGCTACTCATGTGAGCTACAGTCTAGACTCCTGGTATCCCCGTTAATAACCCTTATAGTAGTCCTCTAGAAAATCCACTATGAAACCCGTTCAGAATTTTGGGTTTTACGCCAATTTCCGATGAATTTTCAGGTGGGCCAGCCAGGCCTGGACCTTTTCTTATGGCTTACAGATGGCTCATATGCAGGAATTTCTGTACTGTAGACCCATGATTGATAAACCCGCTCCTGTTAAGGGCCTAAATATCAGGATCCCTATTATAATCCCTGGCCCTAAACCCTAAACCCTAAACCCTTAACCATGAAGGGGCGAGGGTTCATGAATCAGGGGTCTGGGTTAGGGCTCTAATGGTAGAAACAGAGCTGATAAGATATTAGGGATGGCCATGAACTTTGAGGCTTCTTAGGGTTTAGGGTTTAGGGTTTAAAGAAGATCACTGGTCATTTATCGGTTGCTATCCCTAAGCGTCCCAGAAACTAATAGCCTAACATGAGCTAGTCTAAACTCCTCGTATTACCCTTAATAAGCTCTATAGGAGTCCCCTATGTAATCCGCTATAACCGTCTGTAAGGAATTTTAGACTATAGCTCACATGCTTTCCCAAAACCGACACTGCAAGTACCAATACCAAAATCCCAATATGCAGTATGGCTTTCTATTCAATAGTCTACTCAAACGGACATACTGAATATATAAAGACCAGTACTCCTGGTATAGACTCACAGAATCCAATAAGAAAGCCCAACAATCACAAAGCCCAACAGGCTCTACATCCTGTCCCTTTGTTGGGTAGGATTTTCTTTGGCTCTGGCTAACTGCCAACTTTGAAGGCTTCTGGACAGGGGGCTGAAGCAGCAGCTGAAACCCGTGAAACCCTAAACCCTGAACCTGAAATCCCATGAGGCAATGACCTAGGCAACTATCCCACTCATAATAGAACACCGGTTTCAGGGAAGTTTCTTGGTGGCTGAACCATGTAAGATCATATTCGTCCTCCAAGGTTGCAGTACCCCAAAAAGGATACAATCTTGTGCTCTCTGTTGGGGATTATAGGGTCCCCAAAAAGAGCACCATTCCATTTTGGTTGAAACTCCAACGCCAAAGCCTTGCAGGTCTCTCCGAACTTTTCGTAAAAGCAGGTCTTGCAGTAGAGCGCCTTATCCTGAACCTGAGCCAGGATTTAACACAAAAGGTGGCGTTTTGAGAGACACCCAGGTGTAGATGAGATGGAACCTACAATCAACGCCTTCTGGTTCCAAACCATACACTGGTTGAAAGAACATATGCCTTTAGGGGCTTTACGTATGCATGGGGCGTCCACTGATATTGCACGGGTGCGCTTTGTGGACAATCTATTTAGGACTTGTTTTGGATAACTCGCCGACGGGACAAGGATTCTACACTAGGAAGTGTGCGAAGTTTCGCATAAAAGAACCATGATGAAATCCTAAGCCCTAAACTCTACATAACCCCAATATACTAGTAGGAGTTTGCATGTTCTCTTCCATTATCCCAAAATAACCCCATATTACCCTATAGGTCCGCCGGGGGCGCCTTGACTTCCCCAAAATGCTGCAGTCTCCCCCAGCCTTTCCACAGGGCTCGGCACCAGCATGCCGGACACCCTATGATTAGAAGTACGAGTTCCTACTGGGCGTTTCGGCCTTTTAGAAAATTCCAGGGACCCTTAAGGGTACATATAGGGTGTATAGTAGGTATATAAGGATCCNNCTAGGGGCCCATAGTTTCAACCATAAAAAGCTTTCCGAGCTTCTCCCAGGACCTCTCACCAAAGGAAGCTAAAGGGCCGCCTGGCTTTTAGGGGCCTCCCGGTTGTGACGCTGCCGGGACTCCGGCTGTGCAGATATTAATGTGCTGTTCCCCAGGATGGAGTTTACTCGCTCTCAGTCCGAAACCCTAAGAGGAATAAGTTCGGGTGGCGTGGCCGACTCAGACGCCATGGGGCGGGTGGATGTATGAGATAGCCAGTCAGTATGTTATAATAAGATCCCCCACCCCATATTCTATTCACTTAAGAGGGACTATAGAGCCTTGAAATTGAAGGGTTTGTTCCTTCCCGAACTGAAGAGTTCGCGAAGATGGCTATGTTGACGACTGTGACAATGAGACAGGAGTAATGACCGCAAAGTGGGCTCTCCATTCTTGCAGGCGCAACCATGGTCCGCAAGTCGTGGATGGTCAGAAGCGGCCAATAACAAATAGAATGTTTGCAGTTCCACTGCCGTGTAAAGAAATGTGAAACAAGACGCAGACACTCCAAACCTAAACGAGCGTTACTTTCAGCCATGTATTATTTGCCCTAAACACTAAACCCTAAAC
>CAJNIZ010045487.1:28162-38293 GCA_905231905.1 Symbiodinium pilosum
CATGAACCCTGAATCCCAAACCCCAGACCTGAAATACTAAACCCCAAACCCTAAACCCCAAAGCTTAAATCCTGAACCCTAAACCCTAAACCCTAAACCTTAAACCTTAAATCCTAAACCCCATACCCTAAATCCTAAACCCTAAGCCCTAAACCCTAAATCCTAAACCCTAAACCCAAATCCTAAACCCTAAACCCTTTCGGGGTGATTCCGGCTTATTCAGGCTTGGGAGAACTTGTTGAGCCTTGGTAGATAGGGGGCCCATAGAAATCCTGTGATCTACGTGGAAGTGGTAGTAAATCTTACTGGCTCTTCGTAAGGAATAAGGGAATATATAGGGTTTAGAGTTTAGGGCCTTATATAATCCCTATATTATTGCATTCCTCATTCCCTACTAAGAACCAATAAGAACTAGCCTCTCAAACTCCTTGTCTGGAGCCTGTATGCCCCCATGATGTCAGGAGAACACGTGGCCGTCAGCTTGGCGGATTCTAGGCAGGTATATTTCAAAGCACTTGCTATAGTAGTACCAAGAAGGGAGCGTGGGTAGTATATTACATGGCTATAACTTGGATTCTTCACTACCCAAGCAGGAGTACGTTTGGAATTCAGGATTGAGATGGGGAGTTCCCAAACTTAAGGGTTCGGGGTTTAGGGGTCCCCTACTATACACCTTGGATCACTCCTCCTCACAGTAACTGTCCTCAAAGGCTTTGAACTAAGGAGTTATCCTGACTCTTACTGCCTATTCTGAAAATAGCCAAGTATATACCCAAGACACACATCATCCTTGATTATGGGGACCCCTCTTTATTGTGAAGCCCGCACGTGAGTGGACCTTTTTGATGTTTAGCTCAAGTAGAGTTTGTTCATCTCATAAATACAACACCCAAAAGGTGGACAAAAACCCTACACCCTAAATCCTAAAAGTGGACAAAATCTCAAGGTCTTCGGCTTCATTGATCCCAAGGCAGAGGGTCTCGGGCTCAAGCACGCCAACGCTTGAGGTTACTTTTAGGTTTAGGGTTTTTCCCAAATGCCCTCCTGAGAATGTCTGAGGTTAAATGCTAATTTGACAGGGGACCTTTTTACCCTAAAACCTAAACCCTAAACCCTAAACGGATTGATTTCACAAGGACCCTCCAAAATGAAAACTCCCTCTGCCTTCTGATGTGGCCACACATCGGCTCCGAAAGTTTCCAGCTACCGACCCTATCTTGAAAAACCCTAATCCCTCTAGGGTTTAGGGTTTAGGGTTCAGGGTTTAGGGCTTCGGGCTTAGGGTTTCGGGTCTGGAAGGGTCTTGTGGAGGAGCGGAGGCCCTAAAGAGCCTGTTTCCGGGAAGAAGAGGAGCATATCTTGTTGATGTTTTCATGAGAGCGGTGTTTTTTGGGTGGTTGAACCTAGTAATTCCTTATATAAACTACTATACCCCAAAAGGAGGGAAAAATCTTAGTTTAGAGTGGGTACCACAGTATCCCCAAATAAAATACTACTCAAATGAGGCCTTGCTAATGATCTTCGTGTGAGTCGAACTTTCGGCACCCCGCAGTATAGATCTTCATCCTGAGTTAAGTTCATTGAGATATATAGTCCCCCTTAAGTAGAATATAGCTGTGGATATATTATAATAAGATCCTCATATACCACATATTCTATCTACTTAAGGGGGACTATACCTCAAACAGCTTGCCATCCATGCCTTCAACCCTAAACCCAACGAGATCCCTCAACAAATTGCTAATTTTCCGAAGCTTTCATAGCGTGCTCTTTCCATGCAAGTCAATCCAGATGGTGGATAAACATCTTGAACCGTCAAATATGTTTCCTAACTCGAAAGATCAAGCTTTGGGGGGGTTCCTATATATCTATATGTATAAAAGATTACATGACTTGGGGGATAAAAGGGGGACCACAATTTTTGACTGGCAGTTAACGAAGCCCTCGGTCTACTCATGGAGGACTTTCTACAAATTCAGCAAAGGGGCTGTGTCGTAGCGGGGGTCTAGGACGCCCAACCGGTGGCCTGTGCAAGACAAGCATAGGATGGGAACACCGGCTATTGGGATAATGGAAAATGAAATGGAAACTAATATATTTTAATATGGGATATATTGGGATAATGGAAAATGAAATGGAAACTACAATATTATAATATGGGTTATATACACCGGCACGGATCGGATAGTGCTACTTGGGATTGCAGAACGACGCCTTCTGATTGCTCCCACCTGGAACAGGTGAAAGTTTTAGGGGTGTGCGTAGGTTCCTACAGTTCTGAATACGCTGAGTGATGTCCCAAATCCTAAGCCCTAAACTCTAAACCCTAAACCTGATGATGCACAGGTCCTTTGCAAAAACCGGATTCCCTCAAAGCATGCCTCAGCCGGATCCCCAAGAACCCAAGAAATCAAACCATGATTTCTGTAAAGGGTTTACGGTTTAGGGTTTAGGGTTGCTGTAAGGGGAAGCCAAGCCTCTGATACCCCCACTCTCAATATCCCTCCTCATGAAAAGATATCCTCCTCATGCATACTAGCCTTGTATGGTGGAGTATATGTTATTATGGGGTTGGAGGGCAAGTTTTTGCGGGAGGGGACTACTGGCGGGAAAGTAGGAAGTGAAAGTATAGATATAGACCTTCAGTCAATTCCCCCCCTGGTAATGGGCACTACAAGGGACTATTGTCGGTATATTAAGGCCCCGTATTAAGGAGCCATGACTATAGGGGGGATTGACCTAATATAGGCCCCATCATAAGACCATCAAGAAACTACTCTTGGAGTCCTTTCCTGAATGCTCCATCACCTGCAAGCGCTGTTGAGGGTTTAGGGGAAAATCACAAGCTCTGAAATAACCTCAGCAGCTTTGGTGGAACCTGAATTCCAGAAGTAGAACTAAGGTTCAAAATCGCATAACTTTTGTTACGAGGACCCAAGAACATGATACGGAATCCCTAAAACCCTGCATCTCCATATTGATATCCGCCAAAAACTCTTTACATCTCCTACAGCCTCAGGAAATGCATCGCTTCAAAAAAAAATGTGATCACAACACCTAATATCAGGACCCATAACTATGAGATGACTATGATAGGGTCCTGATTTTGCTGTTTGGGCTTGCCCGCAATTCTATTACTATCAAACACCCGGGTGCAATCCATAACGGGACGCGACGCGGCTTTCGCAACAAAACCCTGGATCACCCTGCGTAGAGTTTCCCTAAGCCCTAAACCCTAAACCCTAAACAAACCCTACACCCTAAACCCTAAGCCCTGAACGAACCCTACACCCTAAACCCTAAACCCTACACTATAAGGGCATGCCTCAGAATAAAATCTAGCAGCGCCCATCCACCTCAACACTGTTAGGGTTTAGGGTTTAGGGGGTTTAGGGGTTTAGGGTTTAGGGTTTAGGGCTTAGGGTTTAAGGTTGAGGGTTTAGGGTTTAGGGTTTAGGGGGCTTGTCAATCTCAAATCCCCCAGTTCCTGCCATGCATGGCTTAGGCCTTAGGGAACTGGCTTGGGATCAAGAACCCTGGCCCTGGAACACCTCGACTAGGGACTCCATCGTCGATGATGAGGTCCTGAGCGTCAGACTTCACTTGCAGGTGTGTGGGTTGGGTTTAGGGTTTAGGGTATATATAGCGCATACCCTTAAGCCGAGAAAGTGTAAACCCGACAAGAACAAGATTAAAAACTCTAAACCCTAAACTTACCGAAGTCACACTAAACAATTCTACGTCACATGACGGGCCCTAGCATTGCATCCTTTTTTTGCTCTCAAGTCGAGCGATTCATAACATGTATGTTACCCTACTATCCATGCAGACCCAGAAACAGAGAAGTGTGATCTCAACATACCCCCCGCAGACCTCCAAATCCCAAAACCTGAGAAGCCTCGAACCTAAACTTTTAAACCTGAATCCCCTACACCCTAAGCCCTGCATCCTCAACCTCATTTCATTCTGCACGTATTTAGGCCCCTCAGGCCGAAACCTTCGACCTAAACGGCCTCAAGGCCCACAACCACAACTTTAAACCCTAAATCCTGAACCTAAATCCTAAACCCTAAATCCAGAGCCTTAAACCATTTATCCTAAATCCTAAACCAAAAATCTTAAATCCTAAACCCTACATATTCAAACAGAGGGCTATCAGGCCTTGCCTGATTTGAAACACAATGCACAGAAGCCCGGGCTTATGAGCTAAGCTATTTAGGGTTTAGGGGTTTAGGGTTTAGGGGGTTCAGGGCTTTAGGGTTAAGGGGTTGGGCTTTAGGGTTTAGGGTTTAGGGGTTTGCGGTCAGGGGTTTAGGGGTCTAGGCGTTTAGGGGTTCGGGGTTTAGGGGTTCAGGGGTTAGGGCTTTAGGGTTAAGGGGTTTAAAGCTTAAGGTTTAGGACGCAGGGCTCATTGTTTGGCAGGTCAGGGAGAGTTAGCTTTTAGGGGCAGGATATCAGAGCCGTCGATAACCTTCAGGATCTATGACTAAGCTTTGGACGCGTCAACAGCACAGGCATTCCATCTGCGGCCTTGTTGACTATAGGTTCTCGTTACCCCCCCCCCACCTAATCGAGCTTAATTAACCTTGAATAGGCCATTAGTTAAGAGGGAACTTTGGGGGGATAGTATATTTGGTATGTCTGGGCAGCCCATAATTTGAGCCAGAGTTCAGGGCTCAAGGTTTAGAGATTCCAGTCGAAAGCTTAGGGTTTACGGATATACCTATATTTTCAACATCTTCATGGGTGACGAAAAACCAGGCAGCAAAGACTCGACAAACGACCCTGATGATAGCTATCCTCTGTGTAGATCGCTCGACCTCTCCAGAAACGCTGTGAAGTTCAGGCTGTACATATACCCTGTCCCCGCAGAGTACCTCCATGTAGCCAGACATACCCTAAACCCTTAAACGAAGTGTCAGAACTACCCATGAACCCAAAAAAGCATGTCTCGGTTTTTCCCAGGGGTCCAATACCATGCAGCGCGCGTCAGCCTGATCCGACCCATACCACAGGCACCTGAGGAGTGATGCTTTCAGGGTGCCAGCTTCGAGGTTTCGGGTTTAGGGTTAGAAGTTTAAGGGTTTTGGGCGTGTAGGGTTAGAAGTTTAAGGGTTTTGGGCGCTTAGGTTTAGAAGTTTAAAGGTGTTGGGCGTTTAGGGTTAGAAGTTTAAAGTTTTGGGGGTGTAGGGTTAGAAGTTCAAGGGCTTTGGGGGTTTGGGGTTAGAAGTTTAAGGGTTTTGGGGGTTTAGGGTCCAAGGGCTTAAGAGTGAGGGTTGTTCAGTGCTTCGAGTGTAGGGGCTAGTGGGGTTGTTTGGAGGCACTTGCTCGATGACAAGCTCCCCGATTTATTGGCACTAATCTAAGGCCTCCCAAGTTCCTGCTTGCAAGCGGGAAAACAATGATGGACATGCAATACTCCTATTTCCACTTGGGCATCTTTGATTCCGACACTTAAACCCACCTGGGTTGTAACCTGAAGGCCCCAATTTTGAGAACTCTACAACCTAATACATACACTTACACCCTGGGCATCTTCGATTCATAGACCACCAACCTTCAAAGCAGCTGGAAAATGTTTAACATGACCCCACCTAAGCCATAATCCCTATGTATGTTCAATGGAGCAAGAACCTAGGACCGCTTAGGATGCCAAAGCACTGTGACTAGGTTCCCCAGTAACCCCTTACTAATAAGGGTACCCCTTTTCCTAGTGTTCAGCTTTAATGAGGAGACCCAAAAATGAAAAGTGAAAAAGGGTTCTACTGAGGTACCTAGGTAATTCCTACGAAATTAACTATATCGGGTGGTGCAAGATTTCCTCCATCCACAATTAAACTACCAGCTACAGCTGTACAGTCTCTATTGGGTTTGAATATATCCAGTAAGGACCCAGGCTTTGGGTAAGAGATTTAGAATGTTTGTTAAGGCTTGGGGTTCCGCGTTTAGACCTCAACCCTCAAACCTATGTAGAAGCATGCAAAACGACTGTAGGATGACCATTCAGGCGCTTCAGGTCAGACTCATCACGAAGGACTCAAGCTGTACAATGTAAGCAAGGCATATTAGGGTTTAGGGTTTAGGATAATCATGGGTTCCCCTATGACCCCTCTACACTACCCCCCCTAGATTTTTTTCCGTAATTGATTGTAATCAAGCCTAACTATGCCCAACTAACCTTAACTAAGGGGGGAACCTGGGCGGGCCAGTATACGGGGACTAGTAAGCCTGGTGACCTGACAACTACAACTCCACCTCCCCCGAGGAAAACGACATCCACTGCCCAACCGTGTCCACTTTCCTCAGCTTTGAATCCTTAACCCTAAACCCTAAAACCATATCAACACAGTACACCGGACATTGCCAATCTCAGGGGAAGTTATGGCTAAAATGCTTGGGGGAGGGAATGTCTTCCCTGAGGCTGAGCCGGGCACAAATTCCTGGGACACCCCTCCAAAAAAGGGCCCACCCCTAAGAGCGACTTCTTCAAAGGGGATCTTACACAGCAACTAACAGTTTCCCACCTGAGGGCCCCTGAGGATGTACCTGATGAAGACAGCTTCATTTTAGTTACGGATAATGGAAAATGGAAACGACTATATCATGGTATATTATGGTATATGCAATAGTTTCCATTCTATTTTGCACTATCCCGATACAATCCCAATGTAACCCCAATATAACCTTTTTTCCCCCTAGACCCTAAACCCTAAAACCAAGCCTAAAAACGTCCAAAGAAGGCTTTAACATTTCACTGATTGACATGTGGGGCTTCTCAGATGGAAACCCTGAGCACACATAGGGATCATAGGGATTAAAAGGATGGCTCCCTTCGTGATTATGGTCCCCCTTAAGTAGATAGAATGTAGGATATATAGGGTTTAGGGTTTAGGGTATAGTCCCCTTAAGTAGATAGAATATGGGGTATGTGGAGATCTTAGTATAATATACCCAAAGCCATATTCTATCTGCTTAAGGGGACTACATCCCATAAACCCTAAACCCTAAACCCTAAACCCCAAACCCTAAACCCTAAACCCTAAACCCTAAACCCTGAACCCTAAACCCTGAACCAGCAAGGTTTGGGAGAGACTCGTGCGACCTAGAGGCTCTCCAAAAAGCTCGAAGCGCCCATAGCGCTTTGCGCGGTCGGCCTGGAGTTTTATCAGGGGGTTTAGGGCTTAGGGTTTAGGGCTGACGGTTCAGGGTTTAGGATTCAGGGTTTGGGGTTTACAGGTTCATGGTGTATTTCTAAATCTTAGCCTTTAGCACCTAGGGCCAAAGGTTTGGAGTTGGGGTTGAGGGCTTAGAGCGTAGGTAGTAGGAGCTAAGGTCTTGGGTTCAGGTTCCAGGGCTTAGGGTTTAGGACCTAGGGTTTTGGAATTGGGTTAAGGGCTGAAGCTTTAGGGTCAAACCCTTCAGGCTGAGGTTCGAGGCTTACGGTTTAGAATTTGGGGTTGTGAGTTTGAGGCGTTGGGCTCAAGGTGTAGGGTTTAGGGCGACAAGGATCTGAGGTAACTTCGGCAGAAACAGGGTTCCGGCTTAGCATAGCCTAATTTGAAAAGGAACCCATGGCGTCCAAAACACTGTTAAACAACAGGATTGTTTGGAAAGAAGCCAGGTTTAAGATTAAGGTTTCTACGGCCTAAACCCAAATCCTGAACCTTTAGCCTCTACCAGATACATACCTCAAAACCCTGACATAACTTGCATGTTTAGCCGCTTATTTATTGCGGCTAAATTGAGCAAAAATCAGAACACGCGTGGATTCTCAAGACACACTAGAAACCAGCATGCGCCTAATGACATCGAAAACCACCCTCCTGTCCCAGATGGGAGATCCAAGTTTAGGGTTTAGGCTTTAGGGCTTAGGTTGGGTCACTCCCCCTCCCAGTAACTGTCCTTAAAGGGTCCTTATTAAGAGGGGGCTTATAACTCCTATAACCCATTGTGGTAACAGTTACTGTAAGGGGGAATGACCCCAGGTTTACGGCTTCGGGTTTAGGGTTTAGGGCTGGGGGGAAACAGTCTTGCGTTTGGATCTGCAAAACCTGTGACTTAAGTCTAACCTCTGCCTGAATGATCTTGCCACTGTATCCGCTAATATGAAAAGGTATCTAAAGACACCAATAGAAACGAACTAGCAAAGTGCTTGCACTCTCCCATCCAAGACCCTGAAACCAAAATAATGTCAAACCAAGGATCGGCAAAAAAAATCCGCTCACGCTTGGCTAGCTCCATGCAACGCTAGAAGCCATACGAATCAAGAGCGGCTCATCGGAAACCGCAAAATATGGTCCCCTTATCTTCCTTAACCCCTCTCTCGAAGCCTACTGTAGGGGCCTAAATGATTACCAGTATTAGACTGAGGTCTATGTGAGGCACCTTATACAAGAAGCATTATACCAAATATGAGACCATTTTACATTACAATCCCTCAAAATACCATGGAAACAGATGATTGACCCCTTTGTAAGTTGATGCCGTCAGCAAAGGCCACCACCCTTCTGTCTCTCTCTCTCTCCCTCTCTCTCTCTCTCTCTCTCTCTCGCTCTAAACCATAAACTCAAGGCGTAGGCAGCCCACCGGCGGGCTGCGCTTACACCCTCCCAGCGGGCTCTCAGAAGACTCTCAGTGCCTTTCAGGGGGCCCCCCGATCTCCGGTCCTCCAGCGCTAAAGGCCTCCAAAT
Organism: Symbiodinium pilosum; assembly: GCA_905231905.1. Taxonomy (NCBI): domain Eukaryota; class Dinophyceae; order Suessiales; family Symbiodiniaceae; genus Symbiodinium; species Symbiodinium pilosum. The sequence continues at coordinate 36,853 of CAJNIZ010045487.1, forward strand.
CCAGAAGCCTCCTCTGAAGGCCTCAGGGCCTCAGGTCAAGAACATAGGCCTTGCATAGGACTCCTTTCAACAACGATAGCATAAAGAATTAAGATAAATTTATGTCGTTGACCACCATGGACCTGATTGAGTTTAGGTCCTAACCCCTAATAGAAGTAGGTTAGGATCGTATGCGCGCCTCAGACGGCGTGGGGTGGATGAACGTATTTGAAGTCCAGCCACCGTCCAGCCATAGCTGCATAGCGCATACAACAATGCGCGCATGCATAATCTCCTCTGCAGTCTAACAATCACTGCAATAGCGCCTTTCCACAGCCAACCCAAAACCCTGAGCCCAACACCCTGAGACCTATACCCTGAAACGTGTCTAGACCGTAAAACCTATACCCTAAACTGGGGTATAGCGCTTAAGGTTTGGTACCTTGTTACCCCAGACCCTTTTTCGCCCAATTAAAACTCAAAAACCTAAACCCTATACCCATAAACCCGAAAGCCTAAACCCTATAACCATAAACCCTAAACCCTGTACCCTGAATCCTATACCCTGAACCCTAAATCCTCTACCCTAAACCCCATATGAGCTACCGTCTAAACTCCTAGTATCCCCCTTAATAAGCCCTATAGTAGTCCCCCATATAATCCCCTATATATTCCCCTTTTAAGGAGTTTAGACTATAGCTCATATTCCTAAACCTTACACCCTAAACCTTAAAACCCTAAACCCTAAACCTTCAACCCTAAACCTTAAAACCTAAACCTTAAACCCTAAACCTTAAACCCTAAACCCGTGATACTGAAGTGGCGAGGCACGGAATGGGCGCCATCGGAGGAGGTGTGCGAGGCCGTTCCGGTCTGGCCTTGCTCCGGATTTGAAGTTTAGGGTTTAGGGTTTAGGGTTTAGGGTTTGGGGTTTGGGGTTTCAAACCTATACCTTTTAGGGTTTAGGACCTAANNTTCATTTGTGTACGCTGAAGGTCCTGAATGCAGGAGCGCTCTGGAGTCTTCTGGTCAGACTGATTGGAGGCGGGAGGCTGGCCTGGAGGCGCTTGTTGGAGCTGCAAGGCCGCCTGGCACAAGTGTTCCCATCCTTGTTAATAGCGGCAGCTCCGGAACTGTGCGAGCTCAGGCTTGTTGCGCCTTCATTCAGGGTCTTGCTTCAGGTTTTGATCGATCTTGGCCAAGGCGGTGCCCTGACCACCGGCCCCTGCGGCCTGGAGTGTTTAACGTTTTTGGTGTTTTTTAAGAGCTGGCCCCTGGAGGCCCTGGACACCCTCGGGCGTTCTGGAGGCTCTGGACCTGAAATGCCTGAAGCTGGGCGGAAGGTGCCGGATCTCCTGGAAATTTGTGGAGGCCCCTGGAGGGTCCTGGAGGCCCCTGGAGGCCCTGGAGGCGCTGGAGCCTGGAGGAGGCCCTTGGAGGCCCCTGGAGGGTTTTGGAGGCC